>KV908627.1:99515-109515 GCA_002005505.1 Botryococcus braunii
ATATTTTTTCTTTCAGGTTCTGCAATTTTTTTTTCAAATGTTTGCAATTCTTCAAAGTTGTTCCGGTTGAGGACAGTCCCACTCCCCTTTCCCCTTCGTCCTTCCAATTCTTTGGCCACTACCTGCCACCCCGCACCATGCACCCTTGAAAACTGCATGATCGTTAGCTGTCTGTTTCATCACCCAGTTACATGCACATCTGCAACAGGGGATTGCCCTTGTTGTCGTGGCGGACTTAGAAACACTTTCCTCAATGGGCCTGTGCTTTTCTGTGCCCTGAAGGCGTGCAAAGCCTCCATCCGCGTCATATCGGCAAGCCCCTCGACTCGCGTTGCTAAAATTGTGAGTACATAGACTATTAGTGGTCGATTTACTTGGCCATCGTTCACCCATATTCCCCACCGAACATCTCAGAAATCAGGATTCTGTACCGTACTACTACATGATTACTCATGATTCCGTTATCCGTTACTCGCGATATCGTGATTACCTGCGTTTGAAGGAAAGGTACTCAGCCGCAGTGTTGTCTGCTGCGGAAGCAGGCCTTCCGCGCGTTGACCCTGGGCAAGGGAAGCAAGCCACCGGAGTTGAACCAGTACTTGTCGGAGCCGGCCTTCCTAAGCACGAAAATTGTTGTGCGCAAACGTCACCATAGTGGACCGGCCACATGACGGACTGCGGGCCTCGGTGAGTCTAAGCTGTTCGGAAAAGGCCCCCGCCCCCTCCCCCTCCTCCCAGCGACGCTTGCCTTAGACCTGGATGAGGAAAAAAAAAAAATGTTAGATGAGGTGATTTGCTCGTGGGAGGGGAGTTTGTGTGTGTGTGGGTTGGGGGTGTGTGGGTTGTGGTGGTGTCGGTGGGGGGGTGTGTGTGTTGGTGGCTGTGTGGTGTGTGTGGTGTGTGTGGGGTGGTGGTGTGTGGTGTGAGAGAGAGAGAGAGGAGAGAGGGAGAGGAGAGAGAGAGAGAGAGAGGAGAGAGGAGAGAGAGAGAGAGAGGAGAGAGAGAGAGAAGAGAGAGAGAGGAGAGAGAGAGAGAGAGAGAGAGAGAGAGAGAGAGAGAGAGAGAGAGAGAGAGAGAGAGAGAGAGAGAGAGAGAGAGAGAGAGAGGGGGGGGGAAGGGGGGGGATAGATAGGGAGAGGAGAGAGAGAGGGGGGGGAGGAGGAGGGAGGGAGGGAGAGAGGGAGAGAGGGAGGAGAGAGAGAGGGGGGAAGGGGGGCGGTGGGGGGATTGGTTTGTACAATTTGTCACCAGGTCAAGCCTATGTCGGAGCGCCGTATCCACCGTAGTGGCTCTAGATATATATACATTTGTGGCTGCAGTGGCTGGTTTCGAGCTTGTGCCATGGTCCTTTGTTTCTTAGGAACTTCATGTGTTACAACATATGAAGCACGTGTAAGGACAGGGCCGCTCCCCTGTGGAAAAGGAGAATGCCTGCACGGTTTGGGTTGGCATTGATGGTTTCAGCAGATACATCAGAAAGTGCTTCATTGGCCCTTTGCCATGTCCATGCGGATAGTTGCAAACAAGGCGCTTGCTAAAGGTCTCAAGGGACAATGACACTTATCTATGTGGACCGCAGTTGAGGTGGTGGCTCAGAGTTCTGGACAACAAGATGCAGAGAAACAAGCATTTTGGCGGAGGGCCTGCATTACCAGCCTTGTCATCACTGCCTGGTCGGCCTGTGTACGCTTGCCTTTAATGGTACGGATGCTAAACTTCCGCAATGCGCTCAATACACCGACTTGGTCCAGAACACACCCCTTCATGTTTTTCTCGGTGCTGGCCTCCGTAAAACACGCCTTCTTGTTTTCCTCTTTTTTGCAGTGATTCAGATTGCAGTGAATTTGCAGTGAAACCCCCCTCGTCCTCCTCCACCTCCTCCTCCCTCATTCCTGTTCTCACAGGAACGTCCATCATGGCTTACTTGTGCCGTACCGTACCATCGAGCAACGTCCAGCCTGGTGGATGGTTTGGGGGAGGGAATCCCTCCGAGGGATGCCATCAGAAGGGGCACCTGGAGATTTCTAGCGCAAATGAGGCTTTGCTTTGTAAGAGTAAAATATATAATATTCTATACAATATGTAATTTTTAGTGGCAAATAAGGCTCATACAACATGCTGGATGCCAGGTGGGGTTTGTGTTTCCAATTGCTTTCAAGCACAAGCAGCTCCTCCACGGTTCTTTACGTGCTGGGATCTCTGCGAGGCTGGATGAAAGAATGGTGCGTTAAATTTGCAAACGATCCCGTTGAGACTCGCAGCTTGAGCTTAACTGCTCCTACGAGGAGCCTTTCAATGGACCCACAAGACCCCCCGCCCCCAAACCCTTTGGCCCGCCTCTCTCCCCCCCTTCTCTCTCTCTCTCTCTCTCTCTCTCTCTCTCTCTCTCTCTCTCTCTCTCTCTCCTCTCTCTCTCCTCTCTCTCTCTCTCTCTCTCTCTCTCTCTCCTCTCTCTCTCTCCTCTCTCCTCTCTCCCCCCCCCCCCCCCACGAACAGACTAAAGATAAGAGTTCTTCAGTTCTTGCATACACACGCACACGCGCACTCACAACGCACACACACACACACACACACACACACACACACACACACACACCCACACACACACACACACACACACACACACACCATCACACACACATACATACACACACACACACACACACACCCACACACAACCTAACACACACACACACACACACACTCACACACATCGCACGCTCCACCCACAGCGATATTGGGTCTGTTATGGTCTATTCTTCAGAGTTCCTGTCATGTTGAAGTAGTGCTTGGCCTTTTTGCCCCTACGCGTCACCTGGGGGTTGAGTGGGACTTCAGTAGTTGGAGGGTCTGTCGCAGGCTCACATGGTCATTGATACCAAAGACATTACCTTGTTCATGGATGAAAATGGTCAACCGGTAAAACTGGGTATAGGCACCTTCAGTGAGGTATGATCTGCATTCTTTTTGCGGTGCATGTGTGTGACGTGCGCGTGCGCATGTTCATTGGAACATATTCAGTCCCCCCCCCCCCCAACACACACACAAACTCGGACAGTGCACGCATACATGCGTGTGCACTTCTACACAAACACACACATACCAATACGAAAGCTAGGCCACGCCACACACACACACACACACACACACACACACACACACACACACACACACACACACACACACACATGCGCGGCACCACCCGCGCCAGGTACGCACGCACGCACCGCACCAGCACACGGTCACGCACACGCACACGCACACGCGCGCGCACACACACTACACCACGCAGGCACGCATGCACTAACTGGGAGGCAAAATTTTGATGGGGATCAAAGCAGCCATGCACTGCTGGAAGTACAGATCGTGGTGGCAAATGTGGCAAGATGAGTTCATGGGGCACTCGTATAGAAGCTGGTGGTAATGTCCGTGCATGTGACAGATGGTCGAGGTCTCTCAGTGGTGGCCTGTGCAAGTGCATGTGGCAGGTTTGCCTAGGTCCCTCTGGGGTGGCTGGCGCACATGCCTTTGGCAGGTTGCCTCGGTCCCTCAGGGTGGCCGGTGCAAATGCATTGGGCAGGTTGCCCCGGTCCCTCATGAGGGGCCCTGATAGGGTGGTGTGCACATGCATGTGGCAGACTGCCTCGCTCCGGAGCAAAATCAGTCGGTCAGGATCCTTCATAGTACTATCATTAGCAGATCACTCGTGTTGGCCGGCGCAAGTGCAGGTGTTTAAGGGGCTGCTCTATGGTGAGCATACTGTCGCCGTCAAGGTTTTTAATGAGAAGGCGACCAGCAGAGCAGAGCAGCTAATGGTCCTGAAAGAAATAGAAACGTTGGGTGCATGTTGCCACCCAAACATCGTCAAGGTACAGCAGCTGCTTTTGCGCCTCAACTGCAGGAAGGGGGAAATATACAGGGGTGTGACTTTTGCATTTGCTGTAGCCCCATCTGTGTTGCATTTTCAAGTATTAGAAGATGCGTTGATGCTGTTATTGCTTTTTAGAATTTATTCAGACCAATTACTATCACGAAGTTATCACTCCTAATTTTTTGAGACGAAATCCCATATCGTACCAACATTTGGAGCCTTCTTGTTGCCCTGACCTACGATGCTGTACGCCTTGCAGCTGATCCGTCCCTTGCATTTGTTTCTGGGGGCTACTAAAATGATGATATCACTCTTTGTCCTCGTTGCTGAAGGTTGTGTATGCGTGTGTGACTGTGTGTGTGCATGTTGCTCCCGCAGTTTCTAGGGATGGCATTTCCAAGCAGCGATGTCTGGCTGGTCATGGAGTGTATTGAAGGAGGTGGGTCCTGATTTGCAAATCTAAAGGTTGACCGAGGGCACTTCCATGTTTACATTGTTGTGTCTTTGGCTAAATTTACAAACCCGACAAACTCTGGTAAACCTGTGTGTCAGAATTGCGCTTGGTGTGATAGTGACAGGGGTGTCGTCATGTTATTTACTGGAGGGAAGGCCTGGCTTTCACAAACTGCAGTCATTTAAATTGGTTGTTCGCGATATGCAAAGCTCTATGAGAGTTTCCTTATATACACCGCTTCGGTTGCTTGTCAGGAGATGCGTTTGATGGCAGCAGTTATCGAAGAAGTGTCTTTGGGAACTCCCAGACCTGGGGAATTCCCAACCTCCTCCTCAATCCTCTCAATCTCCTAGGAGGACCAGTTTGGTGTGACTGTTTGGCGCAGAATTGTTTTCATTCCGAGTCAGGACAGTAGCAAGTAATCACAAAAAAAAGGGACAGCATTATGTCGAATAGGTAGAAAAGTGTTGATTCGAATAAATTCATTAGACCTGCCGGCCTGCTTCGCTGGCAGCATCGGATTGAAATGTGACCTCTTTTTAGTTGCCAATATTGCAAGGTTGCAGTCAGTTGACTCCCCTGCCATACGAAATCCAGGTTCGTATGGCAGTAAAGAGGTCAACTTGATGACATTGTTGCCCCTCGAGGTTTGCAGGGGATTTATGTCAAGCGATACATGGCCGCGAACATCTTCGATGGTCACTCAGGTAAAAGGACCTGCTCTGTTCTCCTGTTGTGTTGAAGTCGATGGCCTCACGAGTGTTGAGATCAATGTCCTCATGAGTATTGAGGTTAGTGACCTCGTGATCAGCCCAGTGTGCAGTATTCCATTCAGGTGCCACTTGCTCCCTTGTTGTCAATAGTGTCCCACGGCTTGTTTGAATCTGCAGGGGCATACAAATAGCTTACGATACTGCAGCAGCCCTGGCACACTTGCACTCCAAGAACATAATACATCTGGTGCGGTCCTCAGTTCGAACGTTCTGTGAGGAAGTCATCACTAACTTTTTTGGCTGATGCTGCCTCTTGTGTGAAGCCAGCAATGTATGGAGATCCCCTTGAGATGCCTGAAAAGCATAGGGAACCCTCCTGGAGTATTTAAACGGAGATGGGGCTGGCTGTTCTCCCCCTTGTTTTTTAAGATGACATTCATATTGACACTGCATCGATTGCGACGTATGTATTTTTTGAATCGTGAGCGCTCTGGAGCCTGAATTGTGAGCGCTTGTGAGGTTTGGATATTGTCAAATTTGCCAGAGTGAGGGGTTGTGATCCCTGTCTCTCACCAACAGCATCAACTCACGTTTTTCAAAAGATGCTAAAAGTTTCAGCTGGAGGATGCAGGATGTCAAGACGCCTAACATCTTACTGACCAAAGATGGGTCAGCCAAGTTGGGTGATGTGGTGAGCATCCCCTCCCACAGCTAGTTGGCATGTCTTACCTCAAAGTGTCCCCATTTTCCAAAGGAAAACTTCAAAGGTTTCCACCTCGGAAAGCTTCCAGTGGCCCCTGGGTCCTTTGTGCATCTCTGTATGCAAGCGTTCTGAAAGACGCATGCCAGGATGCTGCGTCTGATGCGTCTGCCAGGGAAATGTATGATGCTTTAAAGCAGTAGCTCAACGGTGGTGCCTGGAGGTTTGTTTGCTAAACAGCTTATAAAAAAGGGTCAACAAGTGCAGGCTTAGCTTACTACGTAGTGCTTGACTAACTATACCCTTGCTGTTTGTAGCTGGATTTGCAGCAAGCGGCTAGCCTTAACGGTTATAATGCGATAACTATCCTAAAGTTTATAAATTTTAGGATTGTCCTTTAACATCTCTGCGGTATGCTGTAGGGACTCGCCACCTGGTTGTCTAGTCTAAACACGCACAGGAGCATGAAGGTGTGTCCTCTCCTGCTTTCTGTGGTTGAACGGCTCTTCCCCAGCTGCTAGAAAAATTTTGAATTCTTGATAGGGATATTTGAAGGCTGGCCTTCTCACTGATGCAAACACTGTGTCTGATTGAGTTCAGCTGTCGTCTGTACATTATTCCACTACAAAGTTACAGGCATTCAAAGCTTTGCTTAGAAGTTGGGAATAGATCTCTAGAGGATGTATGGAACGATATCGGCCATTTTGGCAATTAATTGGCCAATTTCCCCTTACCACGCATGCTGAAGATTTGAATATTTGAAGGCTTCGAATATTTCAATAGGGCTGTCAAGCAATAACCCCCCATTGCTTCTGATCCAAGCGACCTGAGATTTGAGTTTCCTGGGTCTGGCGAATCCGTAATGGGTTCAATTGCAAGCTTTACAAGACTTTGAAAACGTCAATGAAAGTTTTTAGTGGTTCGGCCATAATGCTGTTCCCCATATTGTATCCAGATCCCTTTCCTGTCCAGCTGAGTACTCCCATCACTCTCTTGTACCTCTCTCTCGTACCATCGCTCTTGTATCCAGATCCCTTTCCTGTCCAGCTGAGTTACCACCATGGCTCTCTTGTACTGCTCTCTTGTACCATTGCTCTTCTACCATCGCATGAGTTACAGCTGACTGGCTACCATCGCTCTCTTGCACGCACGTGGACGGGCTTAATTCTTCGTATCCACTCCATATCCACACCTGTCCTGTGCATATATATCTTTGCTAAAATGGAAATGTGTAGACATGTTTTTTTGCGAAAATGGAAACGGGTAGACTAGAAATGCAGGAGTGCTGGGGTACCCTGCCCTACATGGCCCCGGAGGTGCTGGTGTCGAGCAGAGCATCCTTCAGCGCTGACATCTACTCCTATGGAGTCGTTCTCTGGTATGCCTGCGCAACCCGTCTGCGTGTAGGCTGTTCATGTGGAGGCTAACACACCCCAGTCCACCTGCCCATTGGGTCATACCAGGCATACCTTGCAAGGAAAGGGGTAACGACTGGGGGTGGGGGTAAGAACTGGGGGTTGGGGGATCCTTCTCCTCACACTTCATACGCTATAGTTTACTTTCGCTTTGGCTCTCATGTTGTTGAGGGGCCGACAGGTTGGGCAGAGTATTGGTGCCACGCGCTTGTGGGGAGATGTCAGGTCTGATAAAAAGGATGGGCAAGGCGAAGAGAGCAGGGCAGTAGTAAAGTCGCGGAAACTTTGGCCTTGTCCCGTTGTGTTTTCCCGGGTGACGGACACTTCTGCGACTGTTGTATTTCACTAAGGGTTAGATAATACTTAAAAAGACATCGCAATCGGAAGATATCTAGAGCAAGCCCTCCCTACGCCAGACTGCGTTTCGTATGACTCCCAAGTTTAAGGTTTGGCGGTGCTGGATGGCCATGATCAAAAGCCTGCTGTTACGGCATTGCATCCACCTCATGCTCTAAACAGCTGAGTTCACTGTGGTGATGTGTACAGGGAGTTAATTACGGGGGTATCGCCGAGGAGGGGCCGCCTTCGACCATGCAGGTGAGCTTGTCTGCCTTCCCTTGCATATGCTTGGGGCGTGTGCCAGGTGGCGAGCCTTATATCTGATGAACTGATTAAATTTGATTTAATATTTCATTACAATACTGAACCCGCGGCTGGTTTCCCCATCAGAGAATTCACATTTCCGGATATCTCCTATGACTCGTCACTGGGGCTTGTGTGGTCACACTAGCGGGACTCATAAAGTTTGATTTGAAGTTTGCTTATCTGTTCAAAAGGTTCCTGCATGAACAAGTTGTGGGGTTTCGAAGGAGTTTCTCAGGAGGCCTTGAGGGCCATCCAATGGTAGCCTCCTGGTCTCGGAACTTGCTTATGGCGAAGAGGGAAGATACTAAATGGACGATGCCAACACTCCATCTTACAGGACCGGGTCAAATTGGCGCATGTCATTATTTGGCCGTCGGGGTTGTAACAAAGGGAACACGAGCGGTTGCACTTATCACACAGCCAAAGATGGGGCTTTAAAGCAAATTTTGCTCTTGTCAGTGGTGGTCTAGCTTGCCAAAAGATGGATCTGGAATGCGCCCAGAACGCGACTTGTATCAGAATGGGCCCAGGTCCATGGACCCACATGGGGCCGGGGTGGAGGACTGTCCGCGGGGTCCGGGATGGTGTTGGAGCAGGCTGCTTCAGGCTGAATGGGCCCAGAAGCTTGCGTGGCCCGTGTTTGCATACGCCATACAAATCGCAGGGTTACTAAGGACACGTGCGTGAGATAGGGTCAATTGGAATGCTGGCCGGTAGGAGAAGTAATTCCAGATAGCCATGCAGGAATGGTGGACACATGTGTTCTTCGGTACAGCCTATGTATAATTGAATCACCCACGACAGTGGTGGACTTTTGCAACGACACCGTCATGACTCGTCAAGCTTGGCTTAAGCAAATCTACCGCAAGTTTACAGCAAATCTGTTCTTAACATCCTTTTACTGATCGTTCTTTTGGTGCGCAGGGTACCAGAAGAATGCTCCCAAGAGGTTGCTGACCTCATAGATAGGTGTTGGAGCTCAAAAAAGGAGGCAAGACCCACCGCAGCCGACCTTATGCGATTCATGGAGATGGAGTTGCAGCGATATGTGACTGGCTTGAAGCGATCCATCTGTTCCTCTCAAGAGGAGCGGGATACCCCTGAAGGGAGACCTCTGGATAGGGTCTCTGGCACAGTCTTCTAGAATCAGATCTGCAGCAAACAAGCCCCAGCCCGTCCAGACTCTTGTCAGCAAAAGTACTGGGAGCTTATCCATTCCCCCGCTCGTTCGGATCGCAACCCTGTCTGTGTTTCAATCTCTCACACAGCCGGGAGCACAGGAGTGGTTGCTGGCTCTCCCAGGCCCCCATTTCATCCAGTAATGGCCCGAGAGTTGTTGCGCTGCCGAATTCAATGCTAACTCTTGATTTCCATCTTTCAGGATGGATCCCAATGCCCTTGTTGCTTGGGGGAGTTGGATGTCTGGGGTGACCACTCCGTTTACTGCATCTCGGGGGGCGGGGGGGGGGGGGTTGTGGAGATTGCCCGCCGGCATTACATAGTATAAAGTATATATAGTAAGTATCATATAATTTTTTAAACCTGTAGCCATTCGGATGTCGACCCGTGACTATTTGGGCATCGGGAGTCTGAGACTTATATATTTCAATTTTCCCTTCAAAGTATACTCCGTTCACAACGTTGTGAACGGTCCCGACACGGTCCTTATAAAGTACCATATCGGCGGTTTTTTGGAAGTCATGTTTTTCGTACCCGAAATTTGTATTTCTAGTAGGTTATAAAGTGATATTGGGGGCCATGCCGGAATTTCCAGAAAGTTCTCATTGATTTTGGGGCAAAATGCGCTAGGTGTTTAAATTGACAATAGTTGCAACCATTGTTGTAGCTACGCACCAACAATACCGGAATTTTGGTCCTAATCCGAGGAATTACCTAAAGTTTCCTCGCCGCCGGTCCTTGGCATCCTGTCAACAATTGTTGACAGGGTAGTAGTTGCAACTGCTACGCTAATACTAATACGGTCTATGCTTCGCAATTGTGTGCGTGGCCGGTGGCGCAGCAGGCAATTTCCAAGAGGTTTCAAGTAAATTGGGGCGTCCGGGGGCAACTCGGAGGGGTTTTTAATTGTTTAAGGGTCTCGGAGGAGACGCTTCTCAGATTTTATATCGCTCGCAAGAATTACAATAATATATCAAATGCATTAGCAACGATACGGTAATTACATCTGCACTTGAGCGCGTC
>KV908627.1:117339-134839 GCA_002005505.1 Botryococcus braunii
ATGTTACGTGCCATCGGAACTAGCTCTGTGCCTTTCTTTGGACTCAACTGTATGCCTTTACTGGGAAAATAGCTACAGGTCTGGAGCCTGCAGGTCAAGGCGTCTGTGTAACACTTTGGCCCTGGTCAACACATATTATGTACAAGTCTGGAGTCGTCTGTGTAACACTTTAGCCCTGGTCAACACATGCTATGTAAGCAGCAGTGTCGGACAGTCCAAATTTGTTTTGCCAGAGGGTGAACACTGCAACAAAGCCTGCCAAAAAAGCAACCAGTCCCAAACGTCTCCCCAAAGGCAAAGGGCCCCTCCCGCCGAGAAGGTCCTCCCCTCCCCCCCCCCCCCTCATTAAGATCTGTGTTGCCCAACCTTTCTCCTTGCTAGTATCAGGAATGCAGTGGTGTCTCCGTGCCACATGTGTCTGTGTGTGTGTCTGCATGCACGTGTGTGTGTGTGTGTGTGTGTGTGTGTATGTGTGTGTGGGTGTGTCTGTGTGTGTGTGTGTGTGTGTGTGTCTAGACAGATCTGTGTGTGCATGAGCGTGTGTATGTGTGAGCGCACGCGCACGTGTGAGTGTGGGTGGGTGCGTGCATGCGCTCTTGCGTGCGTCTCTGCGTGTGCCTCATTGCTGCATTGACTGCAGTTGCCTCTGACTTTGCAGCTGCCTTTGCAAAGTTTCGTGGAGTGTTGCGGTGGTCATGCCCGTGCACAGCATATGCATCAAACCTTGCAAGTTTATTGACACCCCCGTGCCTTCTGCTGCCAGGAAATGGGGCACGTCTCGGACGCTCAGTTTTCTTGGGAGGAACAGAATAAGAAGGCAGCACGGCAAAGGCAATGTGTACATATAAGCTCGCCAAGCAGCATTGGAGTTTCGTCTCCCTTGAGTCTGTCAAAGATAGCTTGCCTCCCGCTGATAAGGTCTGTGCACCACTTCCCTAAGATCTGTGTCGCCCAACTGGGCCTGCTACCAGTTAGGTAAATTCTGGTCCGGTTATGTACCATGGCCTGGGGCCTGGTGCAGTTTTCAGTATTTTATCAATGTTACAGCATAGGACTATTAAAACTAGGTCCTCACATAAGGTTGGTTTATCCGTCTGCATCTCATCATGCCCACTGGGCTGGATTGATGTAATTATTTACCTTTTCATGAGATACATGAGTCTCAAGTGTCATGAACCCTGCCACACTCGTGGGAATGTTTGGTGAACCACTGATGAGTTGTTCCCGAAATATTGCCACGGCTTTGGCAGGGGAATTTAAGGACGACACATGGGGGGTGGGGGATCCCCCATCCCCCATGGAGAGGAGGCGGAGTCTTATTAGATGGGATGAGTTACGCATTAGCTGCAGGTGCTCAGATTTATACTCCACTTGTGCTCAGCTATCCAATATCCTAGCTGACCTGACATGAAATGATCATCATCATGACGTGCCTTGAATTAAGAAGTCTGTCATATATGGCTATGTACGTTTTTGAAATGCCATTTTATAGCGGCTTGGTCCTGCAGGGTAGCTGATGAGGATGAAGCAGGTGATGAGGACACTGAAACAAGTCCTCGCAGCCAGCACAGGCCAGCAAAGCGGGGACGAGGCCAAGGTTCATCAAGGGTTCCTTGATAATGAGCCTCCGCAGCAGGGCAAGGGGAAGGTAAGTCATCTTTCATTATGCCTTTCTATCATGCCTACTTCATTGTTCACATCAGTCTGTATCACAGAAGTTGTGTGTGCGTGTGTGCGTGCGTGCGTGTGTGTGTGTGTGTGTGTGTGTGTGTGTGTGTGTGTGTGTGTGTGTGTGTGTGTGTGTGCGCGCGCGCGCTTAGGGTTTCCTCTGTTGTAGTGGTGGGAGGGTTTGCAACCAACTGGTCCCTATGCCTACCCCCAAAGGCTGGACTTAGGGACTGGCCTCGACTGAGTGCGCGCACGCGTGTGTGTATGCTGCGGTTTTCCTACTTTGCTGGTGAGCCCCGGGGAAACCCGGCCGGCGCCAGGGGCCCTTGCAAGGTCCAATTGTCTCCATGTTAATATAGCGGCCCTCGTTTTCTTCATTTTTGCTGGCACTGTACCGGAAGGGTCGAACCGAACCTTTCAGCATGAACAAAAAAGGCTCTTAAGGTTTAGGTTGCATCCTAGCTAGGCCTATAGGCTGGGCCTGCAATACACTTCGCAACGGGTAAAGGCGTTGCGCATGAGCGGCTAAATGTGTGTAAATGTTGATGCACACGCCCATGCGCAGCGCATCCTATAGGATTATGTCTGGTCACTGATGTGTGTATTCCGATGACAGCACAGTAAGTTGACACTGACGTGGGTTGCAATTGCTCTGCAGGCGGTTTGCTTTACATGACACTTGCACGTGCTGCACCTGACTTGGGGACCTCGCCAATACAGACGTATATATACTACCAGAAGACATGCATGTGCATGTCTTCATGATGCATCCCTTTGCTGCAAAGGCAATCCAGGGAAGCGATTTGAAAAAGTCATCCATTCTTCCAGTAGATGGTTTGTTTTTGCCAGTTTTGATCAAGCATATGGGCATGCATGCTGACATGTCATCAAGCAACTACATTGGCTTCAAGCATTTTGCAATTAAGACGCTTCTTGATATAAGCCTTAGGTGCATGCAGCATGTGCAGCAAACCCTTGTGTGTTTGTGTACTGTGCTTTTGCAGTATTGGTATATGTATTCAGTAGTCTTGTTAACGCTTATTAGGTTTGCGTCAGTTCAACGTACATGTTGGACTAGGGTGTCAGTCCAGTGCGTTTGGCAGCTTTCAGATGTAATTGAGCACTTGGACCAATGTTGCGCCATCTCACGATGTTCCAAGTCAAGCATCTCATTGTTTGTTAGTCATTATAATGTTGTGGATAATAAGTGGATAACTGCCTCTCCTAGTAACAGAATGTGTATGGGATTGGAATCCCAAGTTCTGTTGTATGGGAGTTCCCAACTTCCTCCCAAACCTGTCCCAAGTCATTGGTTTTGGGACTATCCCAAACAGCAGACCAACCCACTCCCAAAATATGGGAAATTTGGGAAGTTCCCAATCACCTCCCAAACCTTTCCCATAATAGAACGTTTGGGACTATCCCAAATAACTGCCCAACCAAGTCCCTAAATTTTTTATTTTGGGAAGTTCCCAACTCCCTCCCAAACCACTCCCAATTCTGACTTTATGGGACTTTCCCAAAAAACAGCCCAATCCATTCCCAAAATCTTAGTGTTTTGGGATGTTCCCAACGTCTTCCCAAACGAGTCCCAAAACAATGCTTTTGGGACCTTCCCAAAAATGCACCTTTTTTTGGGACATCCCAAAATTTTGCGAAATTCTCCCATAACTCTCCCAAAAGTGCTCCCAAAAGAGTCCCAAAAGCTTCCCGTAAAACTCCCATAAATGCCACTCAATGGGAAAGTCCCAAAAAGTTAGTTCCCAAAATGCTCCCATACGAGTCCCAAGGGGTCCCAAATCTTTCCCATGGGGGTCCCAAAACACCTCTTTTGGGGCCTTTTTGGGACCTTTTTGGGACAAAATCTTTTCCACTTTAATTAAAGGGAGGGGCGGGGGCAGGGGTGAACTGCAATTGCATGGACTATTTGTCCCCTTTAGTCTTTTGAATTCGTCGGACGTTTTGCACCTATTTAATTGGAACTCACCAGCGCTGCAGCTGGTCTCCAGCATAGTACGTTTCGCACCTTGTCCTTTGCAAATTGTATGTGTCACCGACGTGCAATGGCCCTGAGTCCACGACGATTTTGGATATTGAAGCTATGTATTTGGCTGCAAGTTTTAATGTTGATACATTTCAATACTTTTCAGAGTTACACCGTTGTTGTTCCGTTATCATAGATAAGTGCTTATTTTCATGTGTGGATTTGCAGACCGCAGAACTGCAAACTAGTTGTCTAGGAGTTGGGTTATTGAGTTTCCCAGGTTCTACCCTACTTACAGGGAGTAGACGTAAAGAAGTTTTGTTGAAGTTGGTATGCAGCCTGTGATTGTAGCACGCCAATTCGGATGCCAGTCATTATGAGTATGGCACAAGCGATTACCACCGGAATATGGCGCTTAAGCTTGCACATGCGTACTAGCCTCTGACCGAAGGATGTCAACTATGTGTCACATGAATGGGCATCCAGACGTCGTGGTGGCATCATGTGTGACAAGTGAAGTTTGAAGTTGCCACCAGAGTGCCATGGCCAACTCATGGTGACCAACATGACCAATCATTGAAACAATGGAGTGCCTGCACGTGCACTCTGACTCCCTGGTGAAGTCGACGAACGAGTGAAGAATAAGAAACGCTCGGGGTTGATGCATTTTTAAAACCTGGGTCTCGTTGATTGTCTAGTCGGACTTTTGCCTGAGGCAAGTGTTTCGCCCAGGGAAGTACTCCGGGGAGATGATGAGGGACACATTTTGCTGTGTCCACGAGCTTCTGGAGTGCGCACTAGTGCTATTGGCCGCCAATATGTTGCATGATGGCCGTGACCAAGCTTGTGGTCAAAAATTGTAGCCTAGAAGTAAAAGTCATTTGTTGCTTTTGGAGGCAGAGTCCGCTATTTCAACGTGTTGTGACCCCACAAGACCCTCCCCGAGTGCAAACGTCGATAGAGATCATGAAAATGCATTACCATACATAACGCTATCGATGGTAAACACCGTCAGCAGGCCCTTTCAAGGCCGTTATAGATCGTAATTGAGGAGCCCTCAGCTGATCATCTAGGTCTCTCCTTGATATCATTTGCATCCCTGATGCGAACCCCGGCCACGTCTTTCTCCTTGATATCATTTGCGTCCCGTACGGTTCCCGTGGGGGCGCGGTTGCAGGATGTCCCCCGTTACAGCACACTTTGAATGAAGCATCTGGGTGAAGAAGTAACTTGAGAGCACTCGAGAACTGCAGTAGTATCAGTATTGGTTCTCATTGGGCCAGGCCAGACTTCGAAGGATTTGTTGAAGCAAACTACTCTGGTGATCAGGATCACAGATTTTCCACCACCACGGGGTTTGATGTGTCAGCCTTTGGTGGTGCTGTTGTACAACAGCATCACCAAATGTGTGGATCAGCATGAAGCAGCATGCCGTAGCTACCACTATAGAGGTATACCTTTGAGGCTGAATGTTTTGCTGCGCTACGGCCGTTAAAGAGGCCAGCTAGCTGCTAGGATGCCTTGAGAAAATTCATGTGTCACCACGGAGGGCCAAACTGCAATGTGACTATACATGCTGTATTGCCAATTGGAACACAATGGATTCTTCAGGTTGACATTGAATCCTTGAGGGTGCGACCTTCAGAAGTAACTGTCGATCTCAGAATTGAACCTGAGTACACTAGACATATTGTTGTTAGCTTTCATTGTGCTCGGGTAGCAGTTGCCAAGGAACATATACACACCGGGTAGCTCTGTAGAGTCAGCAAGAAACATGGGTGAACTCAAGGCAGTGTTTTGGCCATTGGAAGTCATTTGGACTGGCCTAGTTCGCATGAGGAGAAAGTGTTGGACTTATGAGACAGTAGCGCCTTTCCCTCATGAGAGGATTGGTTTGGCCAAACCGATTCTCTCCATGGGGTGGATGCTGAAACTTGTGGCAAGAAGGTTCAAAGGGAGGCAATGTGGTACTCGCAAACATGTTTTTAGGATCAGGTTCACAGCGATGAATCTTAGGGGACGGTCAGAACTGATAAGTCACTGGATTGGGACTCAATGCAGCACTGCAAGTGCTATGCATGATGCCCGTTGGTGGTTGCGGAGAATTGAGTCGCAGCCCAAGTTCACAGCTTACGTGCGACTGAAACTTTAACCTGCAGGTTCAGCTGGCTGTCGTGAGCCCGAGGCTTCCCTGAGCCTCTCTTTGCGGAGGGTGATGTTGCAGCCGTTAGTCAAGTCGAACTTATATGAGAAATAAAAGTACTATAGCAGGTGCTCCGGGGGTAGCAAGCCTGGGGACGTGTGGTGTGTTTATGTAGTTGGATACTGGAAGCCAATTTACCAGAAGCTACATGATTGCGTCCTTTACAATGCTATTTTACAGGACAATTTCTCATGGATATTACCTTTGTGTCACTGGTGGGACGCCAATCCAGACCCTGCTAGGTTAGGTCAAGCACTGGCCAATTGGCCCTTTATGCGCCAGAGAGAGATGATTTTGGGGCATGCAGTTTCCCGATACTCGAGAAGGTGACTAGTTGATGAAAGGGTGTTAAAGTCACCGCACACGGCCATGTGACAAGAACTTGGAGTGGCTCGTGTTCCTCGGGCATGTTGAGGACCGTGATTTGTCATCCACACGGATTTGTGTAAGTTGAAACATAAAGGTCTTCATTTCGTGCTACTGTAGCATCTCTAGTTCCCCTTTCCCTTTCTTTAAAATTGAAATGGAAACTAAATGCAACACTTCTAGTTGGTAACCAAAAAGTTGGTAAACAAGTAGACACCAGTACATGCAGAGGTCTGGCGACTACACGTCCGCACAAGTAGAGGTCGCACAGCAAGAGCTCAAGGCACGCACATTCAGAGGCATGGCCACCAGCGTCTGAACGCATTTATGTCCACAACTGGACATCTGCATGAGCGGAGGCTTCACGACTACATAGGTCTCACAACTAGACATCGGCATAAGCAGAGGCTTCACGACTACATAGGTCTCACAACTGCACATCTGCATTATCAGAGGCTTCACGACTAGGATGAAGCGCAGGTCTCAGGGCCAACTCTAGATGCTCGTGCATGGAGGAGTCTCACACTTCAACAGCAGTGCATACGGAGCCCTCGCGAGTTGACACACAAGCACAAAGAGCCTAGTCTAACCAAGTCAAGTCACTTCAAGTCAATTGTCGGGCCCAGAGACTTGCACGTGCAGTGATTGCACACCTAGCCACTTGCACATGTGGAGCCCCGCATGTGAGATCTCTACCCTCCATGCTACGCACGTCCTACGCTTGCATTGGCAAGTATTAAACTTAAGTAGTGCCATGCGCAACTTCGTAGTCATGGACCTATAGAGTGTTGTGCATGCCACCTGGCAGCTGGAACTTCCGTCCAAACAGGCGGATCTCGACTTCTGAGAGCTGTGTCAGTGCGGCTACATACCGAGATGGCCGTGCCAGCGAAGCACGTCCAGCACCTTCTGCAGCTCTGGTCATGAGAGACCTGTCAGAAAGTGGCCCGGCGTGTACAATGTTGGCGCCTCTGCGTCATATTCATATATTTGTATGAGAAGGCGTGTAAGACAATTCATCAGGGGCAGGTGACAGAAGAGGCGGTGGCAGGTCCCTCGGTCACAGTCGATTTCCAAGGTTTCGCGTCCTGTCAAGGCTGCGGAGAAGCTGGCGACTTGCCATCCCAACGGTGGCAGAATGGAGCGGTTCATCAAGGCCGTGGAGAATAGCGATGCATCCTCGGAAGAGGACAGAGGAATGGTGAGCTTCCGCAACTCTGACAAGCCTACGGGGCAGTGTGACTCCCACACGATTCCAGGCTGAGCCCAAAATTTGCTCTTAAAGGTCGTAGTGACGGGGAGAGATGCAACAATGGAAACTGCGCGCCGTATCTGCGTCCCAAGTCTGGGCATCAAGATCCAGCTCCCGCAGCTGCGGCATGCGCTCGACCAGCTCGTACACGTGATCCAGGATGGGAGGTACATGCCACGTGCCCTGAGCCACGTGCAGCGATTGCAGGGTAGTAAGGCTGGAGAGCAGCGTGAGATGCAGCGTTTCTCCAGAGAGGACATCCAGAGTGAGGCGCGTGAGCTGCTTGATGGCGGCCACAGCCTCAAAGTCCGCCTTCTTGTACAGGACCACGGTCCCCACAGCCTCCAGACGGCTGAGCTGAGCCGATCTGCCGAGAAGGCCCTTCCCAAACATCAACATGCTGCGGGGAGTCGCAGACCTCAAGCTTCAGATCCCGCAGGGCGGTGCAGCCCCCGAGGCCTTCAGCCAGAAGGATCCCAAAACCAGGACCTTTGCTACATCTGCTACCAGCGGCATCTAGTTGTCAGACTCTGGTGAATCCGACAGGACTTCATCTGCCTCCAAAGGAAATTCAACTGCACCTACAAGAAGAAACGCAAGCTCCATCAGATCACCACTGGCACCATGCAATGAAAATATCTGATAGAAGACAGCACGATTCCACCCCCCCCCCCCCACCAAAAAGCCAATCCCCCTTGAAAGGAAATTTCCCTTGAAGGGACATTCCCTTGAAGGGAAAAGGGAGGGCAGCGCGTAGCAGAAAGCGGTGGAAGGAAATTTAAAACCATCTTGCACAACTGAGATTTCAAGACCGACATGTTCTGAACATGCAAATGATGCATTCCGTGATAAATAAGCTTTCAAACTAAGCCAATTGTTGCCCAGGCCGAGATGCATGGGCTGAGCCTCTGAAGCGGGAGTAACTGATGTTATTATATGTACTCACAGATTTGGCTCCTCGAACAACTCATTCCCCGTGTAGCCACAAGCCTCAAATTCTCAATAGAGGAGACATCGCTGCCAAGCGTGGTAAGAAGACAGAAGGACAGCCATCAAACATGATAGGAAGATATTTTTTGACACAGGATTCAACATTAATTTTCAGATGCCCACGAAAATTGTGGGCTCATGGACCGCACTTCATCCCGGAGGAACCCCTTGTTGAGGATACCAGCATTCACACAGTGCATGTTTTTCCCACGGAATAAGACTGGACTGTGGTAATGGCTTTTTGCAAATTGATATGCATAATCTCAGCAAGTTGCATTCTTTTCAGTACTGCTCCAAAATGGTAAGAGGCCTCTTACTGTGCCTAGGCACGAGTCCCAAGCATGTTGGCCAGCCGTTCTGCTTTCAATGACCACACAGAAAATGTGTTCGTGCATCATACAAGGAGCAGCCCCTCACCAGTTCTTTACAGTTTTGGAGATTGGTAAGGATGTTGTTAGGAATTACCAGGCCTCCGGTGTGCTAATTGCAGTAAGCCTTGAGCAGCATCTAACTCCGTTTGGCTTGGTCCTCCCTGGGGTCGAGGAGGTCGTGCCCGACGTACCCCTGACAATCGCAAAAAGTCATCAGATCAACAAGCAGCCTCATTATCCTTTTTTATTTGGGGAGGGGGGGGGTTGGGAGAGGGCGGGAGCGGGTGCAGGGGAGGGGGCGAAACCAAAGGAGAGCAGTGGGAGGGAGGGGGACAGAACTTAAGGGGGAGGGAGAGAGGAGAGGGGGCGAAAAAGGGAGAAGGGGGGGAGAAGAGAAAGAAGGGCGACTGGAGGGGGGGAGAGAGAGAGAGAGAGAGAGAGAGAGAGAGAGAGAGCGAGAGAGAGAGAGAGGAGGAGAGGAGAGAGAGAGAGAGAGAGAGAGAGAGAGAGAGGAGAGAGAGGAGAGAGGGAGGGAGGAGGGAGGGAGGGAGGGAGGGAGGGAGGGAGGAGGGAGGGAGGGGGGAGGAGGGGGGAGGAGGGAGGGAGGGAGGGAGGGAGGGAGGAGGGGGAGGGAGGGAGGGAGGGAGGGAGGGAGGGGGGGAGGGAGGGAGGGAGGGAGGGGGGAGGGGGGAGGGAGGAGGGAGGGAGGGAGGGAGGGAGGGGGAGGAGGGAGGGAGGAGGGAGGGAGGGAGGGGGGAGGAGAGGAGAGAGGAGGGAGAGGAGAGAGAGAGAGAGAGAGAGAGAGAGAGAGAGAGAGAGAGAGAGAGAGAGAGAGAGAGAAGAGAGAGAGAGAGAAGAGAGAGAGAGAGAGAGAGGAGGGGGGGAGATGGAGAGAGAGCGGGTGGGGGGGGGGGGGAGGGAGGGAGGGCGAGGGGGGTTGTGGGGTGAACCACAACCCCACAACCCCCCTCGCCCTCCCTCTCCCTCCCTCCCCCCCCACCCCCCGGCTCTCTCTCCATCTCCCCCCCCCCTTGGATGTTTGTATGGAATGTTGGGTTTGTGTGCTGAGTGTGATTCCCCTGACTAGGCCCAGACAGCAAAGATGGCTGCTGCAGCCGCGATGCTGACAAGTAGAGCGTTGGGGACCTGGCACTAGCAGGAGCTCTGTGGGGCCTGCTTTCGTGCGCTACAGTGTCTGGGACGGAGGCGGGCGCAGAGCTGCCTGCCTGAAACGTGACGGTAGAACCCATCATCTCTGCGGGGCGCAAAACTGCCATAACCCATTGTCAGAACGTGGTGCTCTCACGACTGTTTATTTACCAGACACTGTAGCGCACCCAAGTACATGCAAGCATACCGCACCACAGCCTCCTGATCGGTCACCGGCCACCCTTCACCGACTACACTGTTGAAAAAGAAAAACTGCTCAGCCATGCCTAAAATGGAGGCGGGAAGTGGTCTACCTAGGTGAGAAACTAAGTAAACAAGGTGAATTTCGTCTTATCCGTTCTCATTCCCCTGGCAAAACCTGGCAGACAAGCCTTATAATAGTCTGTGAATTTACTGGTCAAGAAAAACGGGTTCTGTTGAAACAGGCCGTGCCCCAGCGCATAGTAGGCTCAACGCCTCATTGTCACGTGGACTCCTGGAAGAACATCGTTCACATCTAGGGCCGCACTGTACCAGTTGGAGAAAAAGCCAACGGAAGAACGGAACGTTCCAGAACCTAAACAAAATGTTCGGATCCATTACTCATTGTCTTCGTACCATGGTCACCAAATTCTAAACCCCTAAACCGTAAGCCTCAACACTCACCCCTAAACCCTGAAAACACGACCAGGAAACACCAGAACAGACATTGTTCCGGAACGTTCTGTTGTTCCGCTGGCATAGTATGGCGGTTTGAGGACATGCACAGAACACACTCAGCGAGTCTAAATTCTGATAAGAAGCGGGGAAGTACAGAACAATCTCCACAGCATGGGCCCCCCGGCTTACAGAGATGTCAACAGAAGGCACAGCAGGAAGCCCACGTGTACAGTCTAAAAGCTGAAGCCACAGCTGATTCAAGACCACTTTAGGTTCCAAAAGGAAAGGATCGTTAAATTACCTCTCTTTTAAAGGGGGGGGGGGAGGTAAAAGGGTAGGGGTAGGGGGTTGGAAGGTAAGCGACGCACTGGGCTGGTCTCCGGCAGCCAGCCAACCACAGAATAGGGCCTCCCCTTTCGGTATATCAGGGGTGTGTCGCCCCCTCTGAAGTTACATTCCGCATCTGGTCCTCTGATGCGTCTGCAAGCGTTGTCATACGCCAGGGCAGCCTCTAGTGCGGTTTCATAACGTCCACGCCAGGGCCGTTTGCCCTGCACCCACATTCCAGCCCCCTCATCATCGCCCTCTCCGGCTTGGGCTGTCCCCAGGTTCAGACTGGGCGTTGGCACCACAACACATGGTGTCAGACACAGAACATCTTCAATCTACCTCATCAGATCCCATGCTCGTTGAACACCCCCAACACAGACCATGGTCCCAAGCGACTGATCTGGATGAGCTAAGAGAGATGGGAGCCAACCGTGGCTTTATCCCGAATTTCGAAGGCGTATGTGCCAGAATCGCGCGGCCGCACGCCGATGTACTTTACAGGCGCGTCCCTGCTTGCGGCATGAGCCGCTGGTGATGCCTTTTCAAGCCCTCCCCGACGCGCCAGCGTCCTCCCCCTCACATTAGCAGACGTAGATTTGGCTCCCTGCCTTTGCCGTCCATCATCCCTTTCCCGCCTGCTGCCTCCAGCCTGCTGCAGAAACACTATTATTTAGTGTCATCCATCAGAGTCGTCATGCGATCCTCAACCTATAAGGTCCACTGATTGTGGTGGTCACAACCCTATAAGGAATCACGGGAACAAAAGTATACACGCGCATCAGCACAAAGCAGCAAGGTATGTACTCCACGCAGGGTTCCGCTCATAGTAGTAGTAGTAGTAGCAGTAGCAGTAGCAGTAGCACTAGTAGTGGTAACAGTAACAATGATGATGATGATGATGATGATGATATGATGATGATGATGATGATGATGATATGATGATGATGATGATGATGATGATGGTGATGATGATGATGATGATGACGATGACGGTTCGGCAAGAAGAGATACAATCCAGGAGGGAATGGGAGATAAACCTGGATGCTGGAGCAATCTGTAGATGGTGAAGAGAGGCCCTGCCTCAAACGTAAGACATCTACAGGTTTCGACCGGTACATCTGATGGGCGGAAGCCTGTCCCCGAGACCCATCAGCACTCTCAACGGTGTTTCCTGTGGCGCCGGCCTCGCTCTCAGAGAGGCGCTCAGCAACCAGAGGGGGGGACCCTATGAGGGCCTCCCCGGATGCCAGCCTGGCAGGGGCCCTGGGGGACCACTTGCCTGGTCCCTTGGCATCTTCTGGCGCGAGCTGCAGCTGCAATTCGCTGTGCAAGTCCGCCTGCTGTACCTCACCCCACCGTAAGATGGACCCCTTCTCAATGCCTCGCTGAACAAGTAGCTTCGCAGTGCATAATGGCTATCCCCTCACCCCTGCGTGTGCACACCCACACAGTGACACACGCACACACACACACACACACACACCACACACACACACACCACACACACACACACACACACACACACACACACACACACACACATGCACACGCCCGTACGCCCACCCGCCCGCCCGCCCACATGCGCGCACGTGCGCTCACGCAAGCACACAGCACACACCCGTGCGCTCACGCAAGTACACAGCAAACCCCTCCCTCCCTCCCTCCCTGCATCCCCCCCATTCTCCTCCCGTCCCCTCACCCTCTCCCCTCTCTCCGCCCCCTCACCCTCATCTCCTGTCTTCCCCCAGCAATCATCTATGGACCCCTCACTCTCCCTCTCTGTCTCCCCCTTCTCTCCCACACCCCCCCCCCTCTCAGAACGCACAGCCACTTCTGTACAACAGCTTCTCTAGTTTTGAACGATTTCTGGCAAACCCAGAAATCGACCCAAGAACCACCAAACAAAGCAAGGGGGTTGATGCGACGTTTCTTGAGCAAGGTTTGAAAGTTCACAGCTTGGGATGCAGAAACTGCTGTTTTCTTAAAGACAATTATTGCAAGGCCAAAATAGCTGTGGATAAACTTGGGGGACTGACATCTTTCTCATCTTCTGCTGCCCACTCGGGTCGACCGCCAAATCGGTCCTGACCAGTATGCTTTTCCATTTTCGGTTCCCACTCCGCCTGCTCCTCCTTCCTGCAGGTCCCCAAGAGACAGGCCCTCAACCAAGTCGATATGCCCCTGATTCACTTCCACGATGCTACATGACCCTAGCCTTCATCATCCCCCACCTAGTGGCAATGATGACATGCATTCCAATTGGTGAAAAAAAAAAAACACAGATGTAAAAATGCGCGCATATTACACAGATGTGCCTGGCCTTTTGCAGCTACTAGAAGGCCATTTGGCTGAGATGCCAGGAGCAAGACCGTGCACGCCCACAGATCCTCATGACGCAGATAGCATCGTGTGAAGTTTGCATGAGCCCTGACCCATGATCACCAAGGGATTCTTCACCTTGACCGGGCATTTGTCGACTACCTGGAACGGTGGCTTCTGTCGTGGCCTGCCCAGTTCTGTGCAGATTTCTGATTTGCTATTTCAATGATATGGTAGGCGTGGTCTTAACATAGCACCATAAGAATGTTAACGGTCTCAACTAAATACATCTTTGACCACAACATTTGTGGGTTCTTGACTTCCCGTCTGTTAACAACGTTGTCATTATCCTTGATAGCATGGCTTTACAATCGCTCTATAGCACAAGATCTGCACGTGCACGTGGCAACTAGAATTGGATGCCCTCATAATAATTGAATTACACTTTTGGATATCACAAACGACAGGGTAGCTACCTATATATACCTACCTATATATACCTACCTATATATAGCTACCTATATAAACCGATATATAGATATCCATAGAGGCTTTAGCAATTCTTGTAAGGACCTCCGAAGCCATGACCATGAGTGATAACATATCTGATATGATCTCTAGCTCGAGAGAGCAAGATGATCTAGAATATCATATCCTATGTATTATCCTATATAGCAACATAACAGCGCGCTGGATTGAATCCGTTTTTCAGCCTCCGGTAGTAAATTTGGATACCCACCTAGTGCTGCTAGCCGGTCCCGAAGCCAAATGGCGGAATTGATGGAACGTAAGACTCCTACTAAGAGTGACCATAAGTTTCAGAACTTTTGCACTGTACTTGAATTTCCAATTTACAGAACCGTCTGATGTTTCTGGATCCCGCAATTGCAAGGACGGCAGTACTACAATCAACGCTACAGTCATTTAAAGCCTGAACGCAGCCTTTTGTAAATACTTTCTGGGACTCCACTGGATGCGCCTTAGGCACCGGCAATGACGAACTTATTGACTAATCATTGCTGGTGCCTGAGGCGCATCCAAGTGTATGAGTACTCTCGCCAAGTGCTGGTCTGGTATTGGTCATGGAAAAACTGATCAATAAAACAAACACAGATTGTACATAAACTGTGTGCTATATTTGAAAACACTTTTTTGAATATACTCCATCGAGTGTACTGGATGGAAACTAAAACTACTGTGTTCATACGTAGGCCTGTTCCTAAAAACACATGACTTTTGGCACCGTTGCCACATGTTCGTAACTATCTAATAGGAGGAGCATGGTCTAGATTGTTGTACGCCATAACTCACCTTTTAAAGGTATCCAGAAGATATGGTGTTTGCAAAGTTTACTGTATTGTATTTACACTGGGTGGTAGGTCGGCACCTGCACCAAAGTTTACAAGAATAAGCGCAGCATGGCACAAGAAAATTAAGAAAACACTTTTTCCCACTTCCGCATACTTCTTTCCATCAGACTGTATGCGTCGAACATACGGCCTGCGAAAACATGCTTGTGGCATAATTGTCAGCTAGCACAATGTTCACATCTAAGCAACACAATATATGAGGCTAGCCCCTTAACAGTGAGACAGAAATTTAAGCTTTGAAAACCAACACTAACCACATTCTGAACGGATACCTCGAGCCGAAAGTTTTCAACCCAGACACGCTCTTATGTTGTGTTCTAGAACTATTTCAGAGATCTCTGAAATAGTTCATTGAGGAACTCTAACGGGTCAAAGGTGCACTATACATAAGCATATTTATTATTATGCTTGTATCACTCGTCATATCACATATCCCAAGGCATATTGTAAGTGGAGTAGGCCCTCTCCACGGGACTCCAGCACTTCGCCACTCTCCAAACCCGGGAGCAACATCCGTGACGAACATCATGACTCTGGACATTTAGAATGGTTGTAGATAAGATCGTTCCCCGGTGATAGATTTTAATAAAAAGAACATCTGCTTTATGAAATCACCGATAATTGTTGTTATAACACGCAATTTTACGTACACACGGTAGGTATATATATATCTTCACCTTGTCCGTACTGGCAGGAAGCAAAACCTGTTCCTCTTTGGAACTGCTGGGTTGCAGTTCTGGCCTATGCCTTGGGGTTCACACGCTTAAAACTTTTGAAACAGATACGAATAAAAATCACTTGGGTAAAGTTCACTCCCGGAGGTTGGGAGTCGGCATCCTTGCAGTTTGCAGACTCACAACTGTTTACGGTATACCGAAAAAGCTTTAGCCTCAAGGGGGATTTTGTCTTTAAAACACTTACTATTGGGGCTACGTTCCATTGTCTACCTTCTGGACGCCTATACATCCGCAGGGATCGCCATTGCTGCCGTTGTCCTTCTGGCTCGCCACGTGTTCCATGTTCGTCGACTTGAGTCAAGTGACCGTGACCCGGGGTCACTGACCCCGTCCGTTGCGGCGAGTCGCCGTCGGCGAGTGGCTGTTGGCGCTGACTTAAGGAAGGCTGACTGAAGGAAGGCACTGACCTGCTCCCAGGTAGCCGAGTCGCCTCAATCCCTGAACCAGCCATTTCAATACGCTTCCCCGGCCGGTGGGAATCGGCCCTGTAACCTGTACTGAAGAAAAAGTCCACCGTCATCAAATACATATGAATCCCAGCCCACGCCCCTAAAAAGCCCCCGCCTGAAAATCCCCCCCTCCAAAATCCCACGCCCCACCAATGGAAAACCCATCACCATCACAAATCCCACAGATATGTCCCATTTAAATGCCAATACAAAAAAGGCTGGCATGTCAGAAACGGAAGGTTTTGTGGACAGACATATCAGTTGTCAACTCATGTGCCTCATAAGCCCCCCTCCCCTTTCCCCCGGCCCCCCCAAAAAGAAACACTGCCAAAATGTCCCACATAATACACAAATCCCTGACCCTCATTTACTAAAAAAACAGGAGCCCAAATGATAGCAAGGTCAAGAAAGGTGGGGGGGGGATGGGATGAGCAGATAGATGATCATCATGACTGCATCTCACCAGCAACATATTGCAAGGTCATCTCCATATTCCAGCTGGGAGGGAATCCTTTCCTTGCCGGAAACACCATTCCTGTCCTCTAGAGCAAATTCCTCGGCACATCTCTGTGTTGAAGCTGGTGAAGAACGTCAGGAAGGACAGGGGAAGTCGCTGTCCACATGCATACCTGTGCCGTCAATATCTTGTCGGGAAATAGCCAAGATTAAGTTAAAGCATACTAATCAAATAACAAATGGTGATGACACAGACCACGTCAACAGCAAGGAGGTGGAGGCTGTCGTCACCCGGGAACCTCCACTCCTTGTTCAGATTGTGGGTTGAGACGCGTAGGCCGGACTTGGTCTTTCTTTACTGGGATGGGGGGCGGGATCTGTATGTCGACGTTGTGAGGACCTCTCCACTCGCTGCCTCTTATTGGGCTGGTGGTGGGGGTTTTGTGCCTGGTGGGGCTGCGGCTGGCATTTTGGCCTCGTACAGGGAGATTCTCCTTAGGCAGCCACCACATGCCGTTTTCTGACCCTTTCGCGTTTGAGACATTTGGGGGGTTTAATACGGCAGTGGAGGAGTTCTTGAAGCGGCTCCAAGGCCTGGTTAATCAGGCGCTAGTTGCGCATGAAGACCTTGTATGGTTGTCTACGCATAGGCGGGTGAGCTTTGCGGGAACCCCGGGCCGTTGACCGGCAATTGGCGGCGCGGCTTCCTTCTGGGAGGGTTGACGTTCGATTTTAGGGTTGTGGGGTTTTTGTGGTGAGGGGGGGTGTGATTTCCTCTTATCTAATCCAAAAAATTCGGAAGACTTTAAACCCTTCGATACTGGGCAGACACAGTAAGTGCGCTGCCCCCGGGGTCTTCCAAAAGATCACGCAAAGTTTTTCAACCATACCCGCAAAGCTGTCTAAATCTTCAACTCCCAAACATTTAAGTGGTGATAAATATGTTAATACAAGACTCGGCGTGGATATGGGAGTCCGTGCTTTTCTGCCCATTAGGAGTGCCTTTCAGGGAGTAGCATATGCTTGTATTCACATACACAATCACAACAGACTTCCTAGTCTTCCAGCAACACTGCACCTACGTGGAAGCAAATTGAAAGGTTGCTGGCATTGGTATGTATGCAGCGTCTCCTTGACAATGTCGTTCTTGTTCGTCCGGTTCAGTTTGGACTCGTATACTGCGATTCGCAGTACTC
>KV908627.1:139839-144839 GCA_002005505.1 Botryococcus braunii
TGTTTTTTTTTTTTTTTTTTTTTCCTCTTTCCTACTCCTACTAATTGTCATTTGCAGGAAAGAGAGAGAGAGAGAGAGAGAGAGAGAGAGAGAGAGAGAGAGAGAGAGAGAGAGAGAGAGAGAGAGAGATCAATGTGTGTGTGTGTGTGTGTGTGTGTGTGTGTGTGTGAGCGCGCGTGTGCGCGCACGCCACGCGCGCGCGCACGTGGATGCCCTTCCTGAAAACTGCAATTGCAACGCATTACGAGGTATAAGCCATGCAAAGATCCATGGCATTTAGCATGTTGTCATCTAACTGACATATCTGTATGGTGTTTGGGTGTGGGGCATGTAGCAGAAGTTTCTCATTCCTTCTCCTACTCCTCCTATTAGTCATTTGCATGAAGGAGAGTGTGGGGGGGGGGGGGGAAAGAGCGAGAGAGAGACAGGGAGAGAGGGAGAGAGAGAGAGAGAGAGAGAGAGAGAGAGAGAGAGAGAGAGAGAGAGAGAGAGAGAGAGAGAGAGCATGGTGACGTATCTGTATGGTGTTTGGGTGTTGGGCATGTAGCAGGAGTTTCTTGTTTTTTTTTTCCTACTCCTACTAATTGTCATTTGCAGGAAAAAGAGAGACACACACACACACACACACAGAGAGAGAGAGAGAGATCAATGTGTGTGTGTGTGAGCGCGCGTGTGCGCGCACGCCAGGCGTGCTCACCCATGCCAAAACTTCCCTCTCCATCTCCCCCCCCCCCTTCTCTCTCTCTCACGCCCCCCATTCCCTTTGGGAGGGGGTGCACAGGAGATGAGACTGGTTACTATGTGCATGGGCATTTGAACTGTCCGCTTTTCCTCCTACGGTCCTTAGCCCCCCTTCTAAAGAGGAAGGTTTGAAAAGGGAGGGTTGGTGTGTTTACATTGCAGCATGTAGCAAATTAGTTGAGTCGTGAGGTTCTTAACTTATATCTTGCACCCATGTAGATCACGATGTACAGCTGCACATGTCTCTGGCTGAGCTACTCCTGTGTGGCAGCCCATGTAGAACAGGATGCTGTGCATGTATGTGGGTCGCTACTCCTGCGTTGCAGCCTATGAAGATCAGGATGTACAGCTGTGCATGTCTGGGGATCACCTACTCCGATGTTGCACCCCGTGTAGATCAGGATTTACAGCTGTGGCATACTGATCATAGGCCTTTATGTGCATGTCAAATTGTGGAGCGCAACCAACTTTTGTCGATGGAACTTGCAGATTCCAACGTAAATTGCACACCAGCATAGTCCCTCACACCAGGTGTGGATAATGGCAGTAATCCCATCCTGCATAGCAGCAGTCAGCAACTCTCCATGGGGGTCCATGTGTCACCCATGATGCCCACAGATGGTCCGGAAGTTGAAGTTGAAACGCTTGAAGGTGCTCATCAGCTTTGTCGTGTGGGAACCATATCAGGTGAAGCATACCACCCCCCCACACTCTCTCTGTCTCTCTTCCTCCCTTTTACCTACTGAGTGCAGCCTTCTGCCGGCTGCGTGTGTGGGTGTGTGTGTGTGTGTGTGTGTCTGTGTGTGTGTGTGTGTGTGTGTGCGCGCGCGCGCGCGAGCCGCGCGCATGCTAGTATCTGTGTGTGCATGTGTTCTTCATGCGCTCGTCAGAAGTACATGGGGCAGGGGGGTCCCTCCAATTTCCTGGTCCTGGCGATTTTGTGTTCCTCAGCATTGCTGCTTACGCCTTAAGGCCATCTCCATTTCTTATGCATGCACTACACATAGCAGACACATTTTCCTGTGACGCAGAAGCATGTTTGCTACTATACCATGTAGTACAGCAGGAATTTCTTGTTGGTGCTTTATCAGTTCAAGTGTAGTGTCCCTTCAGTAGGCTATACAGGGGAATGGATTTTACTTTTCAATTGCAATCTGAATTTCAACCCAGTCATTTTCTTTCTGTTTACTGATACATATTGGTGTTGTCAATGAAATGCATGAAATGGCAGTACACTTGTAGTGCATGTTGTCGTTCATGGCCTTAGGGCATGAAACAATGTAGACTGCCATGCTCTTGTGTGCGCTTAGCATTTCTCTTGTGCTCTCTATGAGCTTGTAGATGGTTTGGTAGTATTGGCTCACCTTCGTTTAATTTTCATGTGTCACTGGCTAACGCAATCAGCCTCGCTGCAAGTCTTCTAATGTGCCACAAGTTGTGGCAGCAGGGCTGCCAAGTCGCATCTTATCTGTCACTCCAAGCCCGAGTCAAAGTGTTTTCTTTGCAGCCTAGAGCTCTGTGTTTGGCTGTATTTGGACTTGGGAGGGTGGGTTGAGGGCTGGGGTTGGGGCGGGGAGCGTACCACTTGTGCAGTTATTGCTATGCCGCAGTGGCCGTACTTGTCGGAGTTTTGGGCGTTGGTGGCGTGCTTTGAGTGGGGGGAAGGATAGAAAAATTATTTCTTGGGCACAGAGTGCCTTCCCATGCCTTTGGAAGGTCACGGACATGATGTCTGTGCCACGGACATCATGTGTCTTGGAAGGGCTCTAGGGACTCTTTGAAAAGTATTGTACAGCATAAGGTACAGTGTACTTTAATCTCTGGTTTACAGTACTGTTCTTGTTGTCCCATGCCTTGTACCCGGTTGGGGGTGGTTCCCTGTGGATGAATCTGCAATCATTACTTTGCAGACTGCTGAAAGTGAGTTGTGTGTGTGTCTGTGTGTGTGTGTCTGTGTCTGTCTGTCTGTGCGTTCAATGTCTGGGAGTGAGCTACTCCCGCGTTGCAGCCCATGTAGATCAGGATGTACAGCTGTGGCACACTGATCATAGGCCCTTATGTGCAGTGCAGCACAACTAAGTTTTGTCATCACAAAGCCCTTTCTCGTGTATCGCCCAGTTGATAGTCTTGTCGGTGTGTCCATACTGCATGGTTGTCTGACTACTTTTCCCCATTTTCCCTGTATTCTGCGCAGATGCAGATGCCTTCAAATATGTTATGTATCTTGTACCGCTGGTGCTCCTGTTCAAATGCCCCACTTCCAGGGCTTGGGAGGAGCTTTACCGGGGTAATTGGCATGGATGTTTTAGCATGGATGTTTGTAGGCTGCGCTAGGACTTGGGAGGGTTTGTGCTGGGAGAGTAGTACGAGTGAAGATGGAGCTTTGTCGCAGCGGCCATCCTTCCGGAATTTTGAGGAGTGGGAGTATGCTTTGGTTGGGGAGGTGGAGGAAGGATGTAACATTTGGTTCTTTGGGTCAGAGTACCTTCTCCTGCCTTTGGAAGGTCATACACATGTTGTCTGTGCTTTTGAAGTGCCTTGTATTGCCCATGTGGACAGTTTTGAAAAGTGCAGGAGATCAATACAATGTACCTTATTGTCTGGTTCATAGTAACATTTTTCTGCTTGCGCCATCTGTATTTCTGATGTTGCTTGCAGGAGCTGCAGGTGCTCAACAAGACTTTTCTGGGACGGATGTTTTTCCGGTTCAGAGCATGCCTCCAGCATGCCACTACAAGACTCTCGGTCAGGAATGTTTGACATGCAGAGCAAGTGTGAGTGCATGCGCGTGTGTGTGCCCATGGGTACCCTCACAAGTGTGTTTGTGTGTGTGTGTGTGTGTGTGTGTGTGTGTGTGTGTGTGTGTTTGCACATGTGCGTGTGCATGCGCGCGTGCATATGTGTGCGCTGCGTGTGTGCCCTTATGACTGTGTGCATGCTTATGTTAGTGGGTGTGTGTGGGCGTGCCACCTTGCCAAGGGGAATATAAATGCCCAACTACTCATCCATAAGTTTTAATCAACTGTGGAGCATGCATAAGGGAAGTTCAGTGTGTTAGTTATTTCTGATGTTTTTAGAATACACAGTCACATCTTTTGGTTGCTTTGCCCTTGTAATGATGTGTGTTACAATGTACCATATTTTTGGCCTGGGTGTTTGCAATGTGGCCTTGCATGCAACGGCACTCCCAATACTTGGATTGGAAATGCAGGACCTCCATGCGCATTCGAAGGCTGTTCTATGCCGGCTCTTCGTCCAGCTCCATTACATATCCCATTCAGTCATGCAACAGCTCATTGCAGCTGCGTCACTTGGGTCGAGCGATCCTCTTCCTTGGCAGCGTGAATCTTTTCAGGAAGGATCTATTTTTTGTGGCTGCGCTTTGTACTTGGGAGGGTGGTTGTGGGCTGGGAGGATTAGGAGTGTGCTTTGGATCGGGAAAAGGTGGAGGGGAGGGTGTACCAGTTGGTTTCTGGGCACAGAGTAGCCATGCGTTTGGAAGCTTACAGATGGTGTGTATGCTGTCAAAAGTTAGCGCAGTTCAGCATAAGGTACATTGTACCTTATTGCCTATGTGGTTGAATTGCTGTTTAACAATCAGGCAGATTTGATCTATCTTCATGACCTACTTCAGTGTTAGCTTATCATTCCAAAAGGGTGGGAATTTGAAAGACAGCCATTACCTTGGTGTTTATGCATGTACTTAGCAAGATTAGTGCTTGTATCGCAGTGTACCAGGTCTTGTGCTATGCATATCATTGTAATATGTGATGTTGCACCTGTGTCACCACCTACTCTCCCATCTTAGGTCCTTGAGGGGCAAAAGGTTCAACCTCTCCCTGATTGTTGACCTATTACCCCTCAATGGCCCTATTCCCAACCTATTGACCTATTTCCCCCCTTAAATGACCTACTTTTAAAACCTTCAGGCGGCCTTCGGCCGCCTATTTCCTGTTTTAGGCGGCCTCCGGCCGCCTATAATGTGGACCTATTGCCTATTGCCGGCAATAGATCCACATTATAGGCGGCCACGACAGCATTCTCGGTGCCAACTTGACCGTCTAGTACGTTAGAGGGGAGTAAATCCACCCCCCTTACCATCGAAGGTCGTCCCTGCCTTCGATGGTCTGAAACCTCCCCCCCCCGCCCTTATTGTCTAAATTTTATCTCCTACATGGCGTACACGAGTTCTTAGTGTTAAACCACGCCAACTTGGAAGGGCACCAGCAAGACGCAAGAGGGTGCAGACAAAAAACTGC
>KV908627.1:147339-154127 GCA_002005505.1 Botryococcus braunii
CTCAATGTCCATGAAGCTTGGTCTGCAGGCCAGGTGCGGCTTCCCCTTTCTAATCTCTGTTTGGGAGGCCTTGGGTGTCCTTTCTTCCCCGAATGCAGAATTTGCGTTGCGCCGAAACCCTGAACAGCCGATGGTTCTGCTTGCAAACGTCAATGTTGGTGGGTTACCCGCGCCTCGGTTGCGTATTTTCAGCCCGGAATAAAATACGAAGGGTCTTCATAAACCCTTCGCAAAGTCTTCACGAAAAGTTGGGCCCATCTCGGGTCGGAAAAAATCCGAAACTTTTGCGACGCTTACGAACTTCGCAAACCGGTACGACAGGTTTGCGAAGCCTTTGCGACAATTTCCTTCGTCACAGTGGAAGCCTCTGATTATGCAGATGTGCAGTTTTGAGACCTATGTCGTCGTGAAGCCTCTGCTTATGCACATGTCTAGTTGTGAGACCTAAGTAGTCGTGAAGCCTCTGATTATGCAGATGTGCAGTTGTGTGACCTATGTAGTCGTGAAGCCTCTTCTTATGCAGACAACCTATTGTGAGACATAAATACGTCCAGGCGCTGGTGGTCATACCTCATAACGACAGTACGATACTGTTTTAGATCGTGTATTGAAGTTAAGGGTGTTTGGGTTTAACAATGTTGGGTTATTTCATATTAGCATGTTTGTGACTCACATCAATTCATTTCAAGGGTTTAAAAGACTTACAATGCTCATAAGCAATGAGGTACAGTCATAGTTCACTTGGGTGTGTTTGTACTGTATGGTACTTTTAAGGTTAAATGACACTCATAGTGATTTATAGGGGCCATGGTACAATTTCGGCCTGTTTTCTGCCAGTTTTCTAGTAAGGTATACTCATTCCGGATCTCATCGATCGTGAGACTTTAAGTCCTGCGGTCCTTGGTGTTTGATTCGAGGCTTGTATCGGTGGTGAGTTAAAGTTCCGAGTCACTTAGATTCGAGACTATCATCGACCGAGATTCGTACTGTTCATCGACGACCATGTCGAATCATAAGGTACATTGAAATTCCAGTGCATAGTACTGATGGCATGCAAACTTGATCGTGCCCGTACGCTTTCAAGATCTGGAGTTGCAAACCTGTCAGGAGGCTAATAAATGAGCAGTCTCCTTAGTATAAATAGGAAGTGCTCTAACAGGTTAGTTAGTCTTGAGTTCCCTTATCAAGCTCCTGTGCCGTTTGCTTGGTCGTGTTTCGTCCACTTCTGCAAGCTTTTGTTTGAGCACAGTTCACTTACTCTAAAGAGTGTGAGTTACAGGTAATTGCAACATCATTAGTTAGTTGTTACTGTAACAGTCTTGAGTTCCCTTATCAAGCTCCTGTGCCGTTTGCTTGGTCGTGTTTCGTCCACTTCTGCAAGCTTTTGTTTGAGCACGGTTCACTTACTCTAAAGAGTGTGAGTTACAGGGAGTAACATTTATAAATTTAAAGTTAATTAACTTCAAATTTCTACAAATTCCGTTTTGATGATGCCATTTGCTGAAAGTATGTGCACATACACACAACCACAACCACCTACAAACACACACACACACACACACACACACACACACACACACACACACACACACACACACACACACACACACACACACACACACACGCACACGCACACCACACACACACACCACACACACACACACACACACACACACACACACACACACACACGCACGCACACGTGCGCGCGCGCACGCACGCACGCACACACACACACACACACACACACACACACACACACACAGACAATCTACACACACACACACACACACACACACACACACACACACAGAGAGACAATCTACACACACACACACACACACACACACACACACACACACACACACACACACACACACACACACACACAACCACAAAGGCGCGTGCGCGCGCGCACACACACGAGCGCAATTACCCTCCAACTTAGGGTCTCCAAACCCTAGTACCACCTCAAAAGGCTCAGTCAACCTGATGTAAACCCGATTGGGGAATGCGGATTGGCAGACCAAGGCTTCGTAGCAAATTGGCACTGAGAGACAGCGTGAGTAACGACACGACAGCATTCTCGGTGCCAACTTGACCGTCTAGTACGTTAGAGGGGAGTAAATCGGGAAGGTCGTCCCTGCCTTCGATGGTCTGAAACCTCCCCCCCCCCTTATTGTCTATATTTTATCTCCTACATGGCGTACACGAGTTCTTAGTGTTAAACCACGCCAACTTGGAAGGGCACCAGCAAGACGCAAGAGGGTGCAGACAGAAAACTGCGTGGCAACATAAACTCCGGCTCAACGTTTGGCAACGGTGGGTTACGACTTTCAGTTCGTTTGTATTCCAATGGAGTCTTGAGGATCAAGAACTCGGACCATGGCTGTGGAGATTATCGGGTGCCAGTGAGGATGATCGCGTCAGTCGCTGTGGTCTGTTATGGCCTACTATGCTCTAAATTCTTTGTTTCTTCCTGCACATGAGGTTTCCAAGTAAGGGTTCTGTCTTTAATTGGGATTCTGGCATTATCTTTCAGAGCGGACGCAGACATAGAACGCCGAGGAGTCGTCACCTTCGGCTCAAGATTTGGCAACGGAGGTTTACAACTATCCAATAATTTACTTTCAACTGGAGACTTGCAGACAAAGAAAACGGTTCATGGTTGTGTGGATTATTCGGTGCTAGTTTAGATCACCTGGTGAGTCTCTGTGATCCATTATGGCTTTCTATGCTGCGAATCCTTTGTTTCTCCTGCGCATGATTTGATCAAATTAGAAACATTGGCTCCATTAATTAACATATTCAACTCAGAGAAGGTATGTCCATCTCAAAAAACCCTGATGGTTCTCTTTCTCTCTCTCTCTCTCTCTCTCTCTCTCTCTCTCTCTCTCTCTCTCTCTCTCTCTCTCTCTCTCTCTCTCTCTCTCTCTCTCTCTCTCTCTGTGAGTGTGGGTGTGGGTGTGGGTGTGGGTGTGGGTGTGGGTGTGGGTGTGGGTGTGGTGTGTGGTGTGTGTGTGTGTGTGTGTGTGTGTGTGTGTGTGTGTGTGTGTGTGTGTGTGTGTGTGTGTCCCCCTCGTTCCCTCCCCCCCTCTCTCTCTCTTGTCAAGGGCTTTCTATCATCATGCATGTGCAATATCTCAACGCTATCAGAGCCTGGCCCCTTCAGAGGTTCTGTTGCACACACTTCCCTCCCCAAACACCTGCATTCCTTCACATAAACTTTTCATTCCTACCACATGCTTTTTCATATCTCCCGTCACTTCTTTCTTCTCACTGTGTGTGTGTGTGTGTGTGTGTGTGTGTGTGTGTGTGTGTGTGTGTGTGTGTGTGTGTGTGTGTGTCTGTGTTCAGGCGCACGTGCGCATGAACGTACGTGGGGGTGAAGGAGAGGGGGAGTCCGTGAGTAAAAGAGGGAGAGGGGGCGGGAGTGGGCAGGCAAGGTTCTGTAGTGTGAGGGCACTGTGAATAGTTGACGGGGTAATGCTGCTGGTCCTGATAGAGCCATGAAGATTGCACTATGCAATGATTGCTTTTTAGAAGGCCTTTCCCTGCGTTGACCGTGCTGACTAGAGTCAGGTCCTCTTCCGGAAGGCACAAGTGTTTTAGGCTTTCAGCTCTCTGCCGTTGAAGGCTGTAAAAGAATGCGATTTGCTGTTTCCCCTCATGTTGTCTGGCATTTGCTTCGCCAGCCAGGGTGGTCTCTCTGCATGGGTCATTGTGGGGTTGTTCTAGTGGAAGCAAGCTGCTTTCACCCCATTCTATGCATACATGTACCTTACTAAGGGAAGAGAGTCCATGTTTTGGCGCAGATGCTAGTTCCTGAAGGACATCCACTGCCGGAGGAGGCACGTGAGGACATGGCCTCCCCGCAGGCGGGCGGGCAGCGGGAGGCGGGACCGTGCAGGGGCCTTCGAGCCATCGGGCCCCTGCAAGAAGGAGATGCAAATGCCCTTCATTCAAATGCATACAAGAATCCTGGTATGCCCCGTCCGCTTTCATGAATGGGCGGAGACCTGCCGCACCCATGGGCACACGCGCGCGCGCGCAAACACACACACACACACACACACACACACACACACACACACACACACACACACACACACACACACACACACACACGCGCACACACACACGCACGCACGCACGCACCACACACACACACACACACACACACACACACATGCACACACACACACACACACACACACACACACACACACACACACACACACACACACACACACACACACACACACACCCACACACACAGGGAGAGGGGGTGGTATGCATGACTGCATTGGCTCCTTTATGTTATCGTCGAGTCCTTTCAAGGGCTTGTTAATGAATTTCATTTGTCTCTCTGTTCTGTGAAAATGCTTTCCGTTGCGGTGGCAATAGCAAATTTCATCTCCTTTTGGCAATCTCCTGTCCCCCCCCCCCCCTTTTTGGCAACAATTGCATATTCTGCCACCAAAAATACGTTTCAAAGGCCCTTTGTTTCACATTTCTCCGCTTGACCCTGTTCCCGCACATGTTCTGACGGCCTTATGGTTGTGTCAGGAGGAGCTGTGGGCAAGCTTATGACGCATGACTTGTCCGGGATGACCCACTCAAAGTCCCAGAAGCTGGATTTGTACGGGAGTTCCCTCTCAATGTCCATGAAGCTTGGTCTGCAGGCCAGGTGCGGCTTCCCCTTTCTAATCTCTGTTTGGGAGGCCTTGGGTGTCCTTTCTTCCCCGAATGCAGAATTTGCGTTGCGCCGAAACCCTGAACAGCCGATGGTTCTGCTTGCAAACGTCAATGTTGGTGGGTTACCCGCGCCTCGGTTGCGTATTTTCAGCCCGGAGTTAAATGGGTGGGGGAGGCAAGGCTTCCTGCACTCGAATGGTGAGGCCCACTGGGCATTGCCATTTTTGTCACGCCAGGATAAGGTCCGCTCACGAAATCGCCCATTACAATATCAAACCGTTTAAAAGATCGGTTGATATCATTGATGATCAGCCCTTTCCTTTAAAAGACCAGCTCATTCTCAGTGCATCATCACAAATCAGCTCAAAAGTACCACCGATCGGCTCATAATAATGAATCAGCTCACAATAAGCTCATTATGAATAATGCACAAACCGACATCGTGAGGTGGACTGATGGGAGGTCAGCTTGGGGGCCCAGGGGCTCCAAGGGGATAGGCAAGCTGCCAGAGGAATTGCTGGCCAAAATTCTGGGCATCCTAGACCCAAAAATGCTCATGGCAGCCCGGCTGGTGTGTCGAGCCTTCCGCGCTGCTTCGATCCCCTGTATCACTGCCCTGCGGTACCCGTCCCAGTACGTGCAGGACCCAAGCCCGTCGAAAGACTTGGCCTGCCGCCTCCAAGTCTTCACCTCGGTTTGCACTTTGGATCTCGGCCTCAACTTGCTCTCGGACCCATACTTCTTTGAGGCTCCCGGGGTGCTCTCTGTGTTGAGAAGGCTCCGATTGTCTTGGCTTGAGATGGAGCTCTGTGCCGAGGACCTCAGACATCTGCCTACGACCTTAGCTGCCGCGACTCAGCTCACAGCGCTCGAAATCAGCGGAGAGTTCTGCGAAGTTCCTGGTTTTGGGATCCCCCTGGCTCAATGCCTTGGGGCCTACACCGCCCTGCGGGATCTGAGCCTTGGGGTCTGCGACTACCACCAGCACACTGTATGGGAGGGCCTTCTCGGCAAATCGGCCCAGTTCAGCCGTCTGGAGGCCCTGGGGAGCGTGGTCCTGTACGGCAAGGCGGACTTTGAGGCTGTGGCCGCCCTAACGCAGCTCACGCGCCTCTCTTTGGATGTCCGCTCTGGAGAGACGCAGCATCTCACGCTGCTCTCCAGCCTTACTACCCTGCAATCCCTGCACGTGGCAGACGGGTCGCGGAGGTACGAACCCATCATGATGCAAGACGTGTACGAGCTGGTCGAGCGCATGCCGCAGCTGCGGGAGCTGGATCTTGATGCCGAGGTTTGGGACGGTGATATGGAGCGCACGGTTGCCCTTGTTGCATCTCTCCCCGCCATCACGAGCTTCAGAGTGATTTTTTGCCGAACAAGGAAAGGTGTGGGAGTCACACTGCCCGTAGGCTTGTCAAAGTTGCGGAAGCTCTCCATTCCTCTTTTCTAAGCATGCATCGCCGCTCTGCACGGCCTCCATCCCGCCACCGTTGGGATGGCAGGTCGCCAGCTTCTCCGCAGCCTTGACAGGACTCGAAACCTTGGAAATGCGTGCGAGCCCAGGGACTGCTACCTCCTTTTCAGCCAGCTGCCCCCGATGAAATGTCTAACCCGCCTTTCATAGGTGTTGAAGGGCGGGATAAGGTGCACACACCGTTCACGCCGGGCTGCTTTCTGAGGGGGCTCCCGCGGCTGCGGTCCCTTAGCTGCAGAACGTGCTGGACGCGCGGCGCTGGCAGGACGATGCACGGTACGTAGCCGCACTGACAGAACTCACGGAACTCGTGATGTACTTCTTTGGATGCGAATTGGAGGAGGACGTGAGCAACTTCACGCTGGCACAAGTGCAGCCACTGACAACGCTCACGCAACTGAACTCGCTGAGGATATCTGAGCCTTGGGCCTCCGGTATGGCGTGCCCGGAGTTCCAGCAGGCCCTGAACGGGCCCGCCATCAGATGGGCCTTCCCCAGTGCGTTTAGTTTTGGATGGTATCTGGAACATGTTTGGTAGCTGTTATTGGTTGCTGACAGATGGGCCGTCCCCCAGTGCGTTTACAGCTTTTGATGTCCAGGCTTTTGAGTTGCATTG
>KV908627.1:161831-166831 GCA_002005505.1 Botryococcus braunii
TTGCGCCGCCGAACAGCCGATGGTTCTGCTTGCAAACGTCAATGTTGGTGGGTTACCCGGCCTCGGTGCGTATTTTCAGCCCGGAGTTAAATGGGTGGGGGAGGCAAGGCTTCCTGCACTCGAATGGTGAGGCCCACTGGGCATTGCCATTTTTGCCACGCCAGGATAAGGTCCGCTCACGAAATCGCCCATTACAATATCAAACCGTTTAAAAGATCGTTGATATCATTGATGATCAGCCCTTTCCTTTAAAAGACCAGCTCATTCTCAGTGCATCATCACAAATCAGCTCAAAAGTACCACCGATCGGCTCATAATAAGTGAATCAGCTCACACTAAGCTCATTTATGAATAATGCACAAACCGACATCGTGAGGTGGACTGATGGGAGGTCAGCTTGGGGGCCCAGGGGCTCCAAGGGGATAGGCAAGCTGCCAGAGGAATTGCTGGCCAAAATTCTGGGCATCCTAGACCCAAAAATGCTCATGGCAGCCCGGCTGGTGTGTCGAGCCTTCCGCGCTGCTTCGATCCCCTGTATCACTGCCCTGCGGTACCCGTCCCAGTACGTGCAGGACCCAAGCCCGTCGAAGACTTGGCCTGCCGCCTCCAAGTCTTCACCTCGGTTTGCACTTTGGATCTCGGCCTCAACTTGCTCTCGGACCCATACTTCTTTGAGGCTCCCGGGGTGCTCTCTGTGTTGAGAAGGCTCCGATTGTCTTGGCTTGAGATGGAGCTCTGTGCCGAGGACCTCAGACATCTGCCTACGACCTTAGCTGCCGCGACTCAGCTCACAGCGCTCGAAATCAGCGGAGAGTTCTGCGAAGTTCCTGGTTTTGGGATCCCCCTGGCTCAATGCCTTGGGGCCTACACCGCCCTGCGGGATCTGAGCCTTGGGGTCTGCGACTACCACCAGCACACTGTATGGGAGGGCCTTCTCGGCAAATCGGCCCAGTTCAGCCGTCTGGAGGCCCTGGGGAGCGTGGTCCTGTACGGCAAGGCGGACTTTGAGGCTGTGGCCGCCCTAACGCAGCTCACGCGCCTCTCTTGGATGTCCGCTCTGGAGAGACGCAGCATCTCACGCTGCTCTCCAGCCTTACTACCCTGCAATCCCTGCACGTGGCAGACGGGTCGCGGAGGTACGAACCCATCATGATGCAAGACGTGTACGAGCTGGTCGAGCGCATGCCGCAGCTGCGGGAGCTGGATCTTGATGCCGAGGTTTGGGACGGTGATATGGAGCGCACGGTTGCCCTTGTTGCATCTCTCCCCGCCATCACGAGCTTCAAGAGTGAATTTTTTGCCGAACAAGGAAAGGTGTGGGAGTCACACTGCCCCGTAGGCTTGTCAAAGTTGCGGAAGCTCTCCATTCCTCTGGCGTTTTCTAAGCATGCATCGCCGCTCTGCACGGCCTCCATCCCGCCACCGTTGGGATGGCAGGTCGCCAGCTTCTCCGCAGCCTTGACAGGACTCGAAACCTTGGAAATCGCGTGCGAGCCCAGGGACTGCTACCTCCTTTTCAGCCAGCTGCCCCCGATGAAATGTCTAACCCGCCTTTACATAGGTGTTGAAGGGCGGGATAAGGTGCACACACCGTTCACGCCGGGCTGCTTTCTGAGGGGCTCCCGCGGCTGCGGTCCCTTGAGCTGCAGAACGTGCTGGACGCGCGGCGCTGGCAGGACGATGCACGGTACGTAGCCGCACTGACAGAACTCACGGAACTCGTGATGTACTTCTTTGGATGCGAATTGGAGGAGGACGTGAGCAACTTCACGCTGGCACAAGTGCAGCCACTGACAACGCTCACGCAACTGAACTCGCTGAGGATATCTGAGCCTTGGGCCTCCGGTATGGCGTGCCCGGAGTTCCAGCAGGCCCTGAACGGGCCCCGCCATCAGATGGGCCTTCCCCCAGTGCGTTTAGTTTTGGATGGTATCTGGAACATGTTTGGTAGCTGTTGAATTGGTTGCTGACAGATGGGCCGTCCCCCAGTGCGTTTTACAGCTTTTGATGTCCAGTGCATTGTTTGAGTTGCATTGGTACCTGACATATGAGCCTTCCACCAGTGTGTTTCTTCGATTTCGATATTCTGCACAATGCATGAGTTTATTGGCAGTTGACACCTGCCAGATTCATGCACAACTCTCCAGGTGCAACGACAGGGATTTACGAATGACACCACTCATCAATAACCATTAGTTGCTAATGCAGTCGTAGGACCGTGCGGAGATCTCACATTCAAAGCATCCGTACGTGCAAGTGGTGTGCGATCTCTGCACGCGCAAGTCTCTTGGGCCCAGACTTGAATTGACTCGACTTGGCTATACTAGACTTGTTTGTGCTTGTGTTTGAGCTTGCCAGGGCTCCCCATGCACTACTGTTGAAGTGGGAGACTCATGCATGCACGAGCATTTAGAGTTGGCTCTGCGGCCTGCGCTTCATTCTAGTCGTGAAGCCTCTGTTTATGCAGATGCGCAGTTGTTAGACCTATGTATTCGTGAAGCCTCTGCTTATGCACATGTCTAGTTGTGAGACCTATGTAGTCGTGAAGCCTCTGCTTATGCAGATGTCTAGTTGTGAGACCTATGTAGTCGTGAAGCCTCTGCTTATGCAGATGTCTAGTTGTGAGACCTATGTAATCGTGAAGCCTATGCTTATGCACATGTCTAGTTGTGAGACCTATGTACTCGGGAACCGAGTATTGGGTGGAAAATCAGGTGCAGTGTGCGAAGACCATCATTAGGGGTCGCACAACATCACACCCTGAGTTGGTTCTTGTCAACTACTTGTGCCTGGAAAGGGCTTTGACACTTTTCAATTACAAGTACCCTGAAGTCGCTGGGTTGGAGCAGTGGGGTTCTGAACGGCGCAGGGGGAAATTCACAGATCCAACACTGACGCAGGTGCTCCAGATGGAACCCAACTGCTCGGGGCGGTACAGTTGTGCCGGCTCATTTGTTGGCAACCTGCACACGGGCTCTAACTAAAGTGTTAGAGGATTTTCCCGGCCTTTGTCAGGGCTGGAATGCAGAATCGGTAACCTCAGCCACTTTCCTGAAGTATGCCTATGCTGATCGTGCGGGGAATGGGGTTGTCCACTCACAGGCTTACAAGCCACCGAAGTCGAGAGTATCATATAATGTGCTGGTTCAGTATGCAGAGAATGGCGTGCATGTTTCTTATGTTGCAGTAATTCAATTCTTTGTCAAAGTGATGGCTCCCACATGTGAGCCGTTGAGGTTGGCCATCTCTCACCTGGATCGTGTCGATTTACTGCTGGAGGAAATTGCAATTGGCAGTATGTGGGCAGCAAAAGACATGGGGAAGCCTACACATGAAAATTACCCTGTCTTGTTTTCTCACATGCTTGACAAGCATGTAATGGCAGCGGTGGGAAAGGCTGCGTGGTTCATGCCCTACTCCAACATGTCCGGCACATAGCGGGACCCCCTTTTCGAAGTTGTAGCGTACGAATTGTGACAAGTATTATTGTGACAAGTATTTTATGGCATACACACATGCATACTGTCAGCGCAAGGTAGCACAAGGTTTAGGAAGCATGGCAATGCAATTGCCATTTACAGTGACTGAGTTTAAGGGAATGTTCCGCGACATGATGTCACCTTTCAATGGACAGTGGGCCAGAGACACTCACGTTGCAGCCTGCCACTCCAATTGAAATATTGAAACCCAGTAAGCGCTGGCCATTGCCATTAATGGTGCAATTTCAAGGTCATGGTGTGCACGTTACTTTATTTCGATGTACTTCAGAACCTCATGATTTATAAGGTACATTTTCAGCTCAAGGCACCAATACGAGCGCTGGACATCTATGCGCGTGGTAGGCTCCACTGCTGTGTTGCTAAAAGCACTGTGACCTGCACTTGTCTTTTAGCATTTTTCCTTGGGTGAGGAGGCAAGGACAGAGAGGGAGGCAGGCACTTCATTTTCTAAACTAGGGGGGGCGGAGCGTTGCAGCGGGAAGTCTGTACTGTGCATGGCAGTACAGTCCATGCATGAGTGCAACTTCAGTTGGCAATGCTTGTTTTGGAAGTTCACTGATTTCCAGGCCTAGCTAGGCCTGCAGGCTGTAGGCTGCTGTTCCTGGGGCTTTCAGATGGCAGACAATTAGATTTGGCAGTATGCATACTGCCAAATCTGCTTATGCTTCTGCTGCAGCCAAGATTGAAGAATGTACTTACGATGCAGTCAATGTGTATGACATTAGATTTGTTGCATTAGCTCAGCGCATGGATGAAGGACTTAAGCATGTGGGCCGCTAGCAACGCTGCACATCAGGCATTCAGTAGGCAGAGACAGCTTTTTAGGGTGAATAAAACTGAATATCTGGAGGGTAATGCATTTTAAGTTTATCTGCTTATAAGGTGCCACTTGTAGCTTATAGTTAAGCCAGTGTGTATCCATGTATGGGTATCTGAAGGACTTGCCATTCTACCTATACGGATACATCATCAATTGTAACTGCAGAACATCTGCCTTCAAAATTTGGCCTCAATTCTTACTCAAGGTTGCGGTGCCCCCACCTTGAACTGCACTAAGGTACTCAAGAGTGTACTACTGATCAGCTGATCAACTTTCTGAACATGACACCATACATGCTGTATTCTCACCAGTGAACTCTGAAACGGCTCAATATTTCACAATGCATGTCAGTCAGGCACATGTGCAGTAACATGCATGTTAACAATGTGGTACTCCAGGGTGCCAATATAGGCATTCACTGCCAAAGGAGTGTTGGGGCCCCACCAAGTGCTTGATCAAGAGCTCAGAGAACAGACATCACAAGGGCATGATGGGCTTCTGGGGCACATCAAAATCACATACTGGGTGCATGAGAAGCATGTCTGCAGCATACTCACTCAAGTCACAAGTCCTAAAAAAATACGAAATTTTTACGAACGATTACGAATGAAATACGAAGGGTCTTCATAAACCCTTCGCAAAGTCTTCACAAAAAGTTGGGCCCATCTCGGGTCGGAAAA
>KV908627.1:171831-178885 GCA_002005505.1 Botryococcus braunii
CTTCCGCGCTGCTTCGATCCCCTGTATCACTGCCCTGCGGTACCCGTCCCAGTACGTGCAGGACCCAAGCCCGTCGAAGACTTGGCCTGCCGCCTCCAAGTCTTCACCTCGGTTTGCACTTTGGATCTCGGCCTCAACTTGCTCTCGGACCCATACTTCTTTGAGGCTCCCGGGGTGCTCTCTGTGTTGAGAAGGCTCCGATTGTCTTGGCTTGAGATGGAGCTCTGTGCCGAGGACCTCAGACATCTGCCTACGACCTTAGCTGCCGCGACTCAGCTCACAGCGCTCGAAATCAGCGGAGAGTTCTGCGAAGTTCCTGGTTTTGGGATCCCCCTGGCTCAATGCCTTGGGGCCTACACCGCCCTGCGGGATCTGAGCCTTGGGGTCTGCGACTACCACCAGCACACTGTATGGGAGGGCCTTCTCGGCAAATCGGCCCAGTTCAGCCGTCTGGAGGCCCTGGGGAGCGTGGTCCTGTACGGCAAGGCGGACTTTGAGGCTGTGGCCGCCCTAACGCAGCTCACGCGCCTCTCTCTGGATGTCCGCTCTGGAGAGACGCAGCATCTCACGCTGCTCTCCAGCCTTACTACCCTGCAATCCCTGCACGTGGCAGACGGGTCGCGGAGGTACGAACCCATCATGATGCAAGACGTGTACGAGCTGGTCGAGCGCATGCCGCAGCTGCGGGAGCTGGATCTTGATGCCGAGGTTTGGGACGGTGATATGGAGCGCACGGTTGCCCTTGTTGCATCTCTCCCCGCCATCACGAGCTTCAAGAGTGAATTTTTTGCCGAACAAGGAAAGGTGTGGGAGTCACACTGCCCGGTAGGCTTGTCAAAGTTGCGGAAGCTCTCCATTCCTCTGGCGTTTTCTAAGCATGCATCGCCGCTCTGCACGGCCTCCATCCCGCCACCGTTGGGATGGCAGGTCGCCAGCTTCTCCGCAGCCTTGACAGGACTCGAAACCTTGGAAATTGCGTGCGAGCCCAGGGACTGCTACCTCCTTTTCAGCCAGCTGCCCCCGATGAAATGTCTAACCCGCCTTTACATAGGTGTTGAAGGGCGGGATAAGGTGCACACACCGTTCACGCCGGGCTGCTTTCTGAGGGGCTCCCGCGGCTGCGGTCCCTTAAGCTGCAGAACGTGCTGGACGCGCGGCGCTGGCAGGACGATGCACGGTACGTAGCCGCACTGACAGAACTCACGGAACTCGTGATGTACTTCTTTGGATGCGAATTGGAGGAGGACGTGAGCAACTTCACGCTGGCACAAGTGCAGCCACTGACAACGCTCACGCAACTGAACTCGCTGAGGATATCTGAGCCTTGGGCCTCCGGTATGGCGTGCCCGGAGTTCCAGCAGGCCCTGAACGGGCCCCGCCATCAGATGGGCCTTCCCCCAGTGCGTTTAGTTTTGGATGGTATCTGGAACATGTTTGGTAGCTGTTTATTTGGTTGCTGACAGATGGGCCGTCCCCCAGTGCGTTCTACAGCTTTTGATGTCCAGTGCATTGTTTGAGTTGCATTGGTACCTGACAGATGAGCCTTCCACCAGTGTGTTTCTTCGATGTTCGATATTCTGCACAATGCATGAGTTTTATTGGCAGTTGACACCTGCCAGATTCATGCACAACTCTCCAGGTGCAACGACTAGGGATTTACGAATGACACCACTCATCAATAACCATTAGTTGCTAATGCAGTCGTAGGACCGTGCGGAGATCTCACATTCAAAGCATCCGTACGTGCAAGTGGTGTGCGATCTCTGCACGCGCAAGTCTCTTGGGCCCAGACTTGAATTGACTCGACTTGGCTATACTAGACTTGTTTGTGCTTGTGTTTGAGCTTGCCAGGGCTCCCCATGCACTACTGTTGAAGTGGGAGACTCATGCATGCACGAGCATTTAGAGTTGGCTCTGCGGCCTGCGCTTCATTCTAGTCGTGAAGCCTCTGTTTATGCAGATGCGCAGTTGTTAGACCTATGTAGTCGTGAAGCCTCTGCTTATGCACATGTCTAGTTGTGAGACCTATGTAGTCGTGAAGCCTCTGCTTATGCAGATGTCTAGTTGTGAGACCTATGTAGTCGTGAAGCCTCTGCTTATGCAGATGTCTAGTTGTGAGACCTATGTAATCGTGAAGCCTATGCTTATGCACATGTCTAGTTGTGAGACCTATGTACTCGGGAACCGAGTATTGGGTGGAAAATCAGGTGCAGTGTGCGAAGACCATCATTAGGGGTCGCACAACATCACACCCTGAGTTGGTTCTTGTCAACTACTTGTGCCTGGAAAGGGCTTTGACACTTTTCAAGTACAAGTACCCCCTGAAGTCGCAGGGTACAGTTGTGCCGGCTCATTTGTTGGGAACCTGCACACGGGCTCTAACTAAAGTGTTAGAGGATTTTCCCGGCCTTTGTCAGGGCTGGAATGCAGAATCGGTAACCTCAGCCACTTTCCTGAAGTATGCCTATGCTGATCGTGCGGGGAATGGGGTTGTCCACTCACAGGCTTACAAGCCACCGAAGTCGAGAGTATCATATAATGTGCTGGTTCAGTATGCAGAGAATGGCGTGCATGTTTCTTATGTTGCAGTAATTCAATTCTTTGTCAAAGTGATGGCTCCCACATGTGAGCCGTTGAGGTTGGCCATCTCTCACCTGGATCGTGTCGATTTACTGCTGGAGGAAATTGCAATTGGCAGTATGTGGGCAGCAAAAGACATGGGGAAGCCTACACATGAAAATTACCCTGTCTTGTTTTCTCACATGCTTGACAAGCATGTAATGGCAGCGGTGGGAAAGGCTGCGTGGTTCATGCCCTACTCCAACATGTCCGGCACATAGCGGGACCCCCTTTTCGAAGTTGTAGCGTACGAATTGTGACAAGTATTATTGTGACAAGTATTTTATGGCATACACACATGCATACTGTCAGCGCAAGGTAGCACAAGGTTTAGGAAGCATGGCAATGCAATTGCCATTTACAGTGACTGAGTTTAAGGGAATGTTCCGCGACATGATGTCACCTTTCAATGGACAGTGGGCCAGAGACACTCACGTTGCAGCCTGCCACTCCAATTGAAATATTGAAACCCAGTAAGCGCTGGCCATTGCCATTAATGGTGCAACTTCAAGGTCATGGTGTGCACGTTACTTTATTTCGATGTACTTCAGAACCTCATGATTTATAAGGTACATTTTCAGCTCAAGGCACCAATACGAGCGCTGGACATCTATGCGCGTGGTAGGCTCCACTGCTGTGTTGCTAAAAGCACTGTGACCTGCACTTGTCTTTTAGCATTTTTCCTTGGGTGAGGAGGCAAGGACAGAGAGGGAGGCAGGCACTTCATTTTCTAAACTAGGGGGGGCGGAGCGTTGCAGCGGGAAGTCTGTACTGTGCATGGCAGTACAGTCCATGCATGAGTGCAACTTCAGTTGGCAATGCTTGTTTTGGAAGTTCACTGATTTCCAGGCCTAGCTAGGCCTGCAGGCTGTAGACTGCTGTTCCTGGGGCTTTCAGATGGCAGACAATTAGATTTGGCAGTATGCATACTGCCAAATCTGCTTATGCTTCTGCTGCAGCCAAGATTGAAGAATGTACTTACGATGCAGTCAATGTGTATGACATTAGATTTGTTGCATTAGCTCAGCGCATGGATGAAGGACTTAAGCATGTGGGCCGCTAGCAACGCTGCACATCAGGCATTCAGTAGGCAGAGACAGCTTTTTAGGGTGAATAAAACTGAATATCTGGAGGGTAATGCATTTTAAGTTTATCTGCTTATAAGGTGCCACTTGTAGCTTATAGTTAAGCCAGTGTGTATCCATGTATGGGTATCTGAAGGACTTGCCATTCTACCTATACGGATACATCATCAATTGTAACTGCAGAACATCTGCCTTCAAAATTTGGCCTCAATTCTTACTCAAGGTTGCGGTGCCCCCACCTTGAACTGCACTAAGGTACTCAAGAGTGTACTACTGATCAGCTGATCAACTTTCTGAACATGACACCATACATGCTGTATTCTCACCAGTGAACTTCATGAACTCTGAAACGGCTCAATATTTCACAATGCATGTCAGTCAGGCACATGTGCAGTAACATGCATGTTAACAATGTGGTACTCCAGGGTGCCAATATAGGCATTCACTGCCAAAGGAGTGTTGGGGCCCCACCAAGTGCTTGATCAAGAGCTCAGAGAACAGACATCACAAGGGCATGATGGGCTTCTGGGGCACATCAAAATCACATACTGGGTGCATGAGAAGCATGTCTGCAGCATACTCACTCAAGTCACAAGTCCTAAAAAAATACGAAATTTTACGAACGATTACGAATGAAATACGAAGGGTCTTCATAAACCCTTCGCAAAGTCTTCACAAAAAGTTGGGCCCATCTCGGGTCGGAAAAAATCCGAAACTTTTGCGACGCTTACGAACTTCGCAAACCGGTACGACAGGATTGCGAAGCCTTTGCGACAATTTCCTTCGTCACAGTGGAAGCCTCTGATTATGCAGATGTGCAGTTTTGAGACCTATGTCGTCGTGAAGCCTCTGCTTATGCACATGTCTAGTTGTGAGACCTAAGTAGTCGTGAAGCCTCTGATTATGCAGATGTGCAGTTGTGTGACCTATGTAGTCGTGAAGCCTCTTCTTATGCAGACAACCTATTGTGAGACATAAATACGTCCAGGCGCTGGTGGTCATACCTCATAACGACAGTACGATACTGTTTTAGATCGTGTATTGAAGTTAAGGGTGTTTGGGTTTAACAATGTTGGGTTATTTCATATTAGCATGTTTGTGACTCACATCAATTCATTTCAAGGGTTTAAAAGACTTACAATGCTCATAAGCAATGAGGTACAGTCATAGTTCACTTGGGTGTGTTTGTACTGTATGGTACTTTAAGGTTAAATGACACTCATAGTGATTTATAGGGGCCATGGTACAATTTCGGCCTGTTTTCTGCCAGTTTTCTAGTAAGGTATACTCATTCCGGATCTCATCGATCGTGAGACTTTAAGTCCTGCGGTCCTTGGTGTTTGATTCGAGGCTTGTATCGGTGGTGAGTTAAAGTTCCGAGTCACTTAGATTCGAGACTATCATCGACCGAGATTCGTACTGTTCATCGACGACCATGTCGAATCATAAGGTACATTGAAATTCCAGTGCATAGTACTGATGGCATGCAAACTTGATCGTGCCCGTACGCTTTCAAGATCTGGAGTTGCAAACCTGTCAGGAGGCTAATAAATGAGCAGTCTCCTTAGTATAAATAGGAAGTGCTCTAACAGGTTAGTTAGTCTTGAGTTCCCTTATCAAGCTCCTGTGCCGTTTGCTTGGTCGTGTTTCGTCCACTTCTGCAAGCTTTTGTTTGAGCACAGTTCACTTACTCTAAAGAGTGTGAGTTACAGGTAATTGCAACATCATTAGTTAGTTGTTACTGTAACAGTCTTGAGTTCCCTTATCAAGCTCCTGTGCCGTTTGCTTGGTCGTGTTTCGTCCACTTCTGCAAGCTTTTGTTTGAGCACGGTTCACTTACTCTAAAGAGTGTGAGTTACAGGGAGTAACATTTATAAATTTAAAGTTAATTAACTTCAAATTTCTACAAATTCCGTTTTGATGATGCCATTTGCTGAAAGTATGTGCACATACACACAACCACAACCACCTACAAACACACACACACACACACACACCACACACACACACACACACACACACACACACACACACACACACACACACACACACACACCACACGCACACACACACACACACACACACACACACCGCACGCACACGTGCGCGCGCGCACGCACGCACGCACACACACACACACACTCACACACACACACACACACACACACACACACACAACACACACACACACACACACACACACACAGAGACAATCTACACACACACACACACACACACACACACACACACACACACACACACACACACACACACACACACACACAACCACAAAGGCGCGTGCGCGCGCGCACACACACGAGCGCAATTACCCTCCAACTTAGGGTCTCCAAACCCTAGTACCACCTCAAAAGGCTCAGTCAACCTGATGTAAACCCGATTGGGGAATGCGGATTGGCAGACCAAGGCTTCGTAGCAATTGGCACTGAGAGACAGCGTGAGTAACGACACGACAGCATTCTCGGTGCCAACTTGACCGTCTAGTACGTTAGAGGGGAGTAAATCGGGAAGGTCGTCCCTGCCTTCGATGGTCTGAAACCTCCCCCCCCCCTTATTGTCTAACTTTTATCTCCTACATGGCGTACACGAGTTCTTAGTGTTAAACCACGCCAACTTGGAAGGGCACCAGCAAGACGCAAGAGGGTGCAGACAGAAAACTGCGTGGCAACATAAACTCCGGCTCAACGTTTGGCAACGGTGAGTTACGACTTTCAGTTCGTTTGTACTCCAATGGAGTCTTGAGGATCAAGAACTTGGACCATGGCTGTGGAGATTATCTGGTGCCAGTAAGGATGATCGCGTCAGTCGCTGTGGTCTGTTATGGCCTACTATGCTCTAAATTCTTTGTTTCTTCCTGCACATGAGGTTTCCAAGTAAGGGTTCTGTCTTTAATTGGGATTCTGGCATTATCTTTCAGAGCGGACGCAGACATAGAACGCCGAGGAAACGTCACCTTCGGCTCAAGATTTGGCAACGGAGGCTTACAACTATCCAATAATTTACTTTCAACTGGAGACTTGCAGACAAAGAAAACGGTGAATGGTTGTGTGGATTATTCGGTGCTAGTTTAGATCACCTGGTGAGTCTCAGTGATCCATTATGGCTTTCTATGCTGCGAATCCTTTGTTTCCCCTGCGCATGATTTGATCAAATTAGAAACATTGGCTCCATTAATTAACATATTTAACTCAGAGAAGGTATGTCCGTCTCAAAAAACCCTGATGGTCTCTCTCTCTCTCTCTCTCTCTCTCTCTCTCTCTCTCTCTCCTCTCTCTCTCTCTCTCTCCTCTCTCTCTCTCTCTCTCTCTCTCTCTCTCTCTCCTCTCTCTCTC
>MVGU01001202.1:0-115000 GCA_002005505.1 Botryococcus braunii
ATATGCCTTTCAGGAAACATAAATCAGCAATACAGCATCAGTACTACAGTAGTGCATGTTCCCTTGGCAACTGGTGCACAATGCAATCAGTCTTCCAACATCTACAATTTTAAACTCTATTGCACCAACTGTTCAAAGTGTGAGTGCTACACAGGGAACTGCTGCACAGTCAACGGCACAAGTGTCTGCCCCACCTCCTCCACCTCCACCAGGTGGTGGGCCTCCTTATAGTGGTCCACCAGGAGGTGGTGGCTGGCCTCCAAATCCACCAGGGGGTTCTTCCTCAGGCCCTCCCTGGTTTAGTGGTGTGATAAGGTTATGGGCAGAGAGAACACCTGTAAGTCCGCAAAAGGATTTGTCAATGCACTGTAGAGGTTTCGTCAGTCAGACCTCGACACACCCTTTGCGCGCGACTGATACAGGTTCGACAGGAGCGCCTTCCCTTGCGGCAACCAAAAAGCAAGTGCGACTGTCTCAAACACAAATCAAATATGCAATAGCAAGCTTCAACTTGTAGCAAACAGACAGGACTTCCATTCCGTGGCACAGGATTCGGCCAACCAACGAATGACGAGTCTGTCGCCTCCAGCAGTTAAATACCTGACCGTGTTTGGCGCCCAAGGGACTTGATAAAAGTCGAGTCCCTGAAAGCTTCTCATTCCAAAAAGTCCCTAATTGGTAATCCAATACGGATGATGTGTCCTAGAAAAAATACCTAAAGGTCCCATTTTCTGTACCTAATTAAACACACTGATGTGGCCGCCTAAGAGTTAGTTTGACTGACCTCGAAGACGTATTCGAGGTCCCAAAAAACAAGTTCCACTGAGTGCCACGATGCTGTGTGAGTCAATGCAAAGTTGTCCAAACCTCTATGTGAAGTTACGTGAGGAAGACTGAGGTCTGTCAAGGAATTATGTCGCTTCACAGCCAAGTTCCTAGGACTAGCTGGAAGAAGTATGCAGTAGTTTGCACCTAAGGCCCAACAGTGTTGTGCCGTCTAGGGCAGCCTGGCATTCACGACTGTTTTGCCTAGGATGAGTCAGAAGAATACCTCTGAATAAGTCCAACAGTAATGCTCCCTAAGTAATTACCTGATCTAGGTCATTACCTACAACACTTCCCCTTGGACGTTTCAGAGGTCCAGCTATTGTACTACTTCTCAGGCAACGCCCACTGTAGTACATGCTTCTGGGTCAGGCGTGCTTCGGGGGAGTTACTAGTGAAGGAGGTAGCTAATCTCCTCACCCTCCGCCTTTGCCCGTGGTCACTCGGTCGTGGTGAACACCAGCCGGAAAATAAGACGTCACTCGCGTGAAACGACACCAAGTGTATTGCGGTGAATCTTGAACAACACAGGGACAAGTGGTTTCGTAAAGATGTCCGCCACATTCTTCTGGGTGGGTACATACTTCACGTCCACGTCACCCTGAATGACAGCAGCACGTGCATGGTGAAATGCCACAGCAACATGCTTGGTGTACTTGGAATTTACAAGATTCCGTAAATTCCGAACACACCCAGAGTTATCAATGAACAGAGGAGGTTTCCACACATCAACATGAATCTCCTCCAAGAAACCGCGAAGCCAAATGGCTTCTTTGACAGCATGACTAGCAGCTCGAAACTCTGATTCCACTGTTGATGTAGCAGTGGCACTTTGTTTCTTGCTGCCCCAAACAACTGACCCACCATAAACTTGGAACACGAAACCTGTAGTGGATGCTCGCATATCTAGATCACCCGCATAGTCGGCATCGACATAACCCTCAAGAGGAGATGTGCCCCCACCAAGCTGGAGTGCAAGATCCCGAGTGTCCTTCAAATACCGGACCACTCGAAGACCTTCTTGCATATGTGCAGTGGTAGGTGTGCCTCTATACCGTGAAAGAACCCCTACCGCATGAGCAATATCAGGACGTGTGGTATTAGCTAAATACAGAAGAGAGCCAATCAGCTCACAGTAACGATGCCCGGGTTCCAAAGCAACCCCAGCCCCATCAATGGGATTGGACTGAGTGGAGTGACTGGTGTGCACAAATGATTTACTCATGGGTGTGTCATAGGCCCGTGTGTCACCACTAAGTCCAAAACTGTCCACCAATGCATCTATCTTCAGCCCACTACTCATCCACATCAGCTTCCGCTCTCGATCTCGAACAATCTGACATCCCAAGAAATCCTTGACTTCCCCAAGATCATGAATAGAAAACTCTTTCCCTATAGTCTCCTTAAAGGCCAATACACGTGGGAGAGCCTTTGACATGATCAGCATGTCGTCTACAAAGAGAACCAAATACACAGGATCTTCCCCTGGAACATTTGACACATAGATTCCTGCATCTGACATGCATGCAGTAAATCCATGTTTAGCCAGTGTGGCATCAAGCGTATGATACCAGGCACGTGGAGCTTGTTTGAGGCCGTACAGAGCCTTACGCAAGCGACACACTTGGGGACCACCATTGTGAAATCCTGGAGGTTGAGTAACGTAAACCTCTTCCTCCAGATCCCCATTCAAAAAGGCCGTTTTTATATCGAGCTGATGAATTTCCATATCCTCAGCAGCTGCCTTACACAGAAGAACACGTCGAGCCCCAAAGCTACTGGTGGGTGCGAAGACCTCGTCCACATCAATACCCTGAATTTGACGACATCCTTGTGCAACAAGACGAGCTTTGTACCTTATAACATTACCATGGGCATCGACTTTAACAGAATAGATCCAGTGAACTGGGATGACTTTCTTTCCTCTGGGTCTTTCAGTGTACTCAAAGCTCTCATGAGCATCGAGAGAGTTCTTCTCCTCGATCATGGCTTGTTCCCAAAACACCCACTGATCAGACATTCGTGCCTCACGATAGTTACTTGGTACAGGAATCTTGCTAAATCTCACTCCTGCAGGACTAGCAAGGCAAGCACGTAGAAAAGCAATCCTGGCAGGTTCACTGGCATCCCCTCCTGAATCCGCCGTACGGAACACACATGAAGGCATCTCCCCACTGGGTTCTGCCCCATCTTGCTCATGCAAAATGTCTCTAACAATCCTGGCAGATCCTGCCCATGGATTATCTGAGCTCTGCCTTGTGGCAGATGGCAGATTATCAAAGAATGCAACCTTGCCTCTGGATCTCATCTGACCCACTACTCTCCGTGCTTCCTGACTCCCGCTCTCATCTTCTCTCACAGCAGCAGCAGTTATCATCTCTTCATGTTCACATACCATCTCAGAATGGTCCACTGCGTCATGCACATTGCTAACTCGAAGTCGAGTTTCACGATCAGATTCACATTTTGCATTAACAAGCCTCCCTACAGCCTCATCACGTACATGCATAGTAACAGCATTGTCATCGCTACACTGATCAACAGCACTTGAATCACCCTCCACTGCAGAGTCAGTGTCAACTCCAGTACCCCTCCCAGTACATTCTGCTTCTCCTGCTTCCCCTACGTCTCCTGCTTCCCCTGGTTCCCTGGACGTTGTAATCCCCCCTTCTTCTGTACTGATGTCATCATGTACAGTGACGGTGGTAGGAGCTTCATCAGCAGCTTCGATCCCAGCCTGCTCTGTGATGTCACCAGACTTGGGTTGCTGTTTACGAGCATTTCGTTGCTGCAGACGCTCTGCACGTGTCAAAGCTCCAGGCTGCAGCTGGAAACGTGCCGTACCACCAGGCCAGGGGAATGCGCCCGGGGTGCGTGAAGTTGGAGACTTGGCCAGTGGTACTGCCATGAGTCTCAGTCGGGCTATGGTGCGAATCCCTCCACTGGTGGTTGGTGCAGAGGTCCCATGCCTGGTGCAGCATGCATGCGCCTGGGCACCTCACTGACTCCAGGTGATTGGCTTGAGGATGCTGGACGAGGCGCTGTAGAGCCAGGAGACGCCACTGGGGATGACGCGGCGGGGGCGCAGGGTGCAGTGAGGTTGGAGTGCCTAGTGCGCGCAGGGGGTGCACAAGGTGCGCGGGATGCAGTGGGGTCTGGATGCAGTCGGGCAGTTTGAGGGCGAGCTGGGGAGGGTTCATCGTCCTCGCTACTGTTGTCCTCCATGGGAATTGTTGCCTCAGTGGATGCAGGGGTCTCCAATTCCACAGGATTCAGGTCCTGGTCCAGGCTGGGTCCCGGTTGAGGTGAGGCTGGGTCCGGATCCAGGCTAGATCCAGGCTGGGTTGCAGATACAGGACCGGGCCCAGCAGCTTGAAGCCCAATGGCAGACGCACCACTCTGGCTCTCCACAAAATGTACACTCGGAGACACCACTGTCCTACCAGGCAGTCGGACCTTGTACCCCTTGGTGTGTGGACAGTATCCCACAAACATACCTGCCTCAGACTGTGCACCCAAAGATGACACCTGGTGTTTGGCATGTTTCACGTATGCCAAACAGCCCCACTTGCGCAAATGGGACAGATCAGGGACAGAGCCAGTGAACATTTCAAATGGGGTTTTCTCCTGACCAGAGACTGGCATCACATTATGTAAATATGCAGCAGTAAGCATCGCATCCACCCAAAGACTCTCATCTGCCTGAACACCCAACAGCAATGTTCTGGCCTTCTCTTTCAATGTTCGATTCATTCTCTCAGCAACTCCATTCTGCTGTGGAGTATACGCGGCAGAGGTCTCAGTGTGAATGCCATTCTCTGTACAGAACCCATGAAACGTTTTATTCAAGAACTCTGTGCCCCTGTCAGTCCTAACCGCCTTAACCTTGGATTCTGTCTGTCTCTCCCAGTATGTAATAGTGTCTGTCAAATGAGATGCAATGGTAGCCTTGCTAGTGACTGGTAACACTGAAACGAAATTAGACAACTCATCCACTACTGTGACAGAAAACTTTTCCCCTTCAACGCCAGGAGTTGACATGGCACCAACCGTATCCGCATGTATTCGATGCAGTACTCGAGGCGGCTCATGTGAACTTGGCTTGAAAGATGGTTTACACTGCTTTCCCCGAACACAAGGGTCACAGTGAGTATCGCACTTTGAACAAGGAAGAAGGGACACAGGTATCCCAGTACACAACTCCTCCCTGCTCAAACGCTCTGTGGCTGTCTTCCCAGGATGCCCTAACCTCTCATGCCAAAGTTTTCGCAACTTGCAGTTATGTGCAGGTTTGTGCGCAGCATGATGTGCAGACATAGGGTTCACACACACTTGACAAGCCACCTGATATTTGGTGGGATAAATTCCCCTCAGAACATACAACCCATATCTTTCTACAATGCTGCACTCCCAACCCATGGGTCCCACCAGACTGCTGTAGGTCCCATTCTCACGTGGAACAAATTGAATACCATCCCTTACCCCAGCTGATACAGACAAGAGATTTGTGCTGGCCTGTGGAACACATTGTACATTATGGAGCCACAGTAACTTCCCTTCTGCATTCACCAGACACACACTCCCACTAGCAATGATGGAACCATGAGACTCTGATGTAGCCAACTGCAGTTGACGTGGTTCTGTGTACACTGTGGGGTTCTGCAATACACCAAAGTCATTAACCAGGTGGACAGTAGCCCCAGAGTCCACAAGCCATTCCTGCACGAGTGCCCTATCCCACCACTTTGTAATACATTAAACGTCACACTGGGCAGTGAGATAGGAACGGCTTCTGCGTTTTTAGGACATGGAACATGGGTACTGTTGGATGCAGAGGGAACACTTGGCAGTGAATGCTTACTTCTGTCGCCAGCTTGCTCCTCTCCAGTACCCTTTTTCCATTTTGTGCACTCCTTGCTGATGTGTCCACGGCTCCCACACTCCCAGCACCTGACTTTTCGTGACCTCTTTCTGTCTTGCTCTGACTGGTCTGCCTCAGGGTCCTGGGACTTTGGGAGGACTGCCGCTGCCTTGGGAAGAGGTCGAGGGAGCTGGTCATTGAAGCCAGCACCATAGGCATGGCTCTGCAGGATTTTTACCACATCTTCTGAGGAGCGCCCGCAACAATGCCCATAGAGTGCTCCTTTGAACTGTGCTAGCTCAGTGGGGAGACAATCCACAATAGCATTAGTGACATCTTCGGGGTCAATGGAGTGGGAGTTGTCCAGGAGGTTCTGGAAAAGTATGAATTTTTTCATGACAAATGTCTCGAACGTCTCCTCCCTGGTCATGTGCTCTGTTTTGAGTGTGTGTAGCCACTGGCGGTTAACAGACTTGTTGTGTCCTCCAGTGAACTTATTGGCTATGTATAACAGGGCATCAAAGGCAGAGGGCTTCATTGTCAACATAGGACTCCACTCCACTGGGACACTGCCAGTGATCAGCATCATGGCAGCAGCATTTGCTCTCGTGAAAGGAAGGGGTTTCTGAAAGGCCTCCGTGCACTCCTTGTGGATGGCTGCAGTGGTCAGATCATAAAGCCAGGACTTGAAATTCCACCCATCCTTTAATAAGGGATGGGCTACCTTAACATTTGTTGTTGATGGCTTTGTTGTGTCCTCGTGCAGTAAGGCTGTCAGTATCGAAACCACTGGGAGTGCTGTCTTCTCCTGTTCTGTGGATTGACCACCCAGACTTACAGGAGGCTGTTGGTTCAGCTGGTCCATTGGAGATGATTCCGCAGACTGGGTCATTGTGTGAAAGGTTATGGGTTTCTGCAAGTCTGGGTCACTTTGCAGATATGAATCGTTCTGGATATGACGTGCAGCAGGTATTCAAGGCGGACTCCTCGTACTCTGCAACCTTGGCTTCGGCGTAGCTCGATGGGCAGGTGGGCCCATAACCTGTGAAAGGTTATGGGCAGAGAGAACACCTGTAAGTCCGCAAAAGGATTTGTCAATGCACTTGTAGAGGTTTCGTCAGTCAGACCTCGACACACCCTTTGCGCGCGACTGATACAGGTTCGACAGGAGCGCCTTCCCTTGCGGCAACCAAAAAGCAAGTGCGACTGTCTCAAACACAAATCAAATATGCAATAGCAAGCTTCAACTTGTAGCAAACAGACAGGACTTCCATTCCGTGGCACAGGATTCGGCCAACCAACGAATCGATTACATGGGACAATATTACTGCTTGCCCTACTGGCACAATCTCATATACGCATAAATTACTTCTCACATCAGCTGGTTTTATAGCATCGTCTCAAACATGTTCTGTGCCGGACCTGAGTCCGGCACACTCGTTCCCTTGACGACCTAACAGCACAGCTTTGCGACAGTCAACGAAATATCTAACCAAATAGGAATTATATCATTAAATCACAACTACATCAATACCTGTAAGTCCGCAAAAGGATTTGTCAATGCACTTGTAGAGGTTTCGTCAGTCAGACCTCGACACACCTATTGCCCCGAGCATTACGATTTAGCCAGAGCAATGAGCAACATTGCAAATGCAGTGGTTATCAAGTACATCATGCTATTCTATCATCTGTCAAAGTGCCAACGTACCCTTTGCGCGCGACTGATACAGGTTCGACAGGGGCGCCTTCCCTTGCGGCAACCAAAAAGCAAGTGCGACTGTCTCAAACACAAATCAAATATGCAATAGCAAGCTTCAACTTGTAGCAAACAGACAGGACTTCCATTCCGTGGCACAGGATTCGGCCAACCAACGAATGACGAGTCTGTCGCCTCCAGCAGTTAAATACCTGACCGTGTTTGGCGCCCAAGGGACTCGATAAAAGTCGAGTCCCTGAAAGCTTCTCATTCCAAAAGGTCCCTAATTGGTAATCCAATACGGATGATGTGTCCTAGACAAAATACCTAAAGGTCCCATTTTCTGTACCTAATTAAACACACTGATGTGGCCGCCTAAGAATTAGTTTGACTGACCTCGAAGACGTATTCGAGGTCCCAAAAACAAGTTCCACTGAGTGCCACGATGCTGTGTGAGTCAATGCAAAGTTGTCCAAACCTCTATGTGAAGTTACGTGAGGAAGACTGAGGTCTGTCAAGGAATTATGTCGCTTCACAGCCAAGTTCCTAGGACTAGCTGGAAGAAGTATGCAGTAGTTTGCACCTAAGGCCCAACAGTGTTGTGCCGTCCAGGGCAGCCTGGCATGCACGACTGTTTTGCCTAGGATGAGTCAGAAGAATACCTCTGAACAAGTCCAACAGTAATGCTCCCTAAGTAATTACCTGATCTAGGTCATTACCTACAACACCTGTTAAGCACTTGAGCAAAACCCCATTTGAAATGATGCATGGAAAGGCTCCCAATGTTTCACATCTCAGAATCTTTGGCTCCAAATGTTTTCTCCTTCTTCCTAAGTCAAAGAGGGGAGGGAAATTTGAGCCTGTCAGTGCTGAGGGTATCTTTGTAGGTTATGATGGCCTTAGCAAGAACTACAAAGTTCTTGTTGATGGAAAGATTGATGTTTACTGCAGAGAATATGTCAAAATCTCTGAACATGCTGTTCATGATCTGCCTGAAGCACTGGCTGAAGACGATGAGGATGACACTTGCCCATCACTAGTGAGTGTCTCTGATTCTGACTCAGAAGATGGTCATTCTGATGATGGTGATACCACTGAGCAAATGCCTGATGTCTCTTTTGCATTAGATATCCCAGAAATTAGCTTAGAGCTAGATCAGGGTACTACACTAGTTAGTGCTGGAGAGCAAACGGGAAAGGATCAGGACCACTTTGGTCTTGATCCTAGTGGGACTAAGCATGGTAAAAGTGCAGCCGCGGGAAGTACGGACGCTTTAGGTCCAGAACCCTGTTACACAAGTGCTGCAAGTCCGCGCCCACTTAAGGGTGTTCCACAAGCGACTATCCATGAAATTAGTGGGGGGAGTGTCCCAGACCCCCAATTAGAACCTGGAGTAGACCAGGATGTGGTCCCTAAGCCTCCAGCAGGTGGTTTCAGCAGTAAGTATCCAGTTAGGAATAGGAAAAATGCAGAAACACATCCCTGGTGGTCTGGTGCACACACTACAGAAACCCAAACCTCTTTCCTTGGATATGTTCAAGTCCAAAAAGACACAATATATGTTGAACCTGTCACTTACTTTCAAGCTATCAACTCCCCTGAAGCTGAAAAATGGTTGGATGCCATGAAAGATGAAATGCAGTCTCTCTCTGCTCTTGGCACCTGGACATATGTGGAAGTTTCAGATGCACAACGCAAAAAGGCCCTCCCTGTCAAATGGGTTTACAAAATAAAGCTCACTGAAACAGGGGAGGTGGATAGATTTAAAGCAAGACTGGTAGCCAAGGGTTTCAAACAGATATATGGCATAGATTACACTGAAGTCTATGCCCCTGTGTCTAAACATACCACACTAAGGTACCTGTTGGCGAAGGCTGTGAACAGGGACATGCATGTGCATCAGATGGATGTCAGCACAGCCTTCCTACATGGGAAATTAGCAGAGGAAATTTATGTGCAGCAACCAGAGGGTTTTCATGTAGGTGGACCCAATACTGTTTGCAAGCTGCACAAGGCCCTCTATGGGCTCAAGCAGGCGCCCAAGGCTTGGTATGACACTATCAGTCATGTCCTTGTGAGTTCAGGTTTTACTATCTCAGATGCTGATCCATCCCTATTCATCCTGAACAAGTCAGAGGGGTCTGTAGTCTATCTTCTGCTGTATGTTGATGACATACTATTACTATCACAGAGCATGTCTGTCATAACAGAAGTCAAATCACTTATGTCCAGTCATTTCAGCATAAAGGACTTAGGGGAGGCAAAACACTTTCTAGGCATGCAAATAAAACAAGAGAGAGATGCAAATGGTGCTTTGTTGTCAATTACACTCTCAAATGAGAAATTGATCAGTGACATGCTTGAGAGTTTCGATTTAAAAGGGGACAAGCCCAAATCTACTCCCCTCGATAGATCAATGAAACTCAAAAAGGGAGAAGGCAAACCACTTCCCCAAAACAACAGATATAGGGAACTGGTTGGGGGTGTTCTTTACTTGTCAAACACTACCAGACCAGACATTTCCTACTCTGCTTCTCTCCTAGCAAGATTCTCAAACTCCCCGACTTCTATTCACTGGGGGGCTGGGATTCATCTGCTCCAGTATCTGTCAGGGACCAAGGAGTTAGGTCTCAAATGGGAAAGGAGCAAGGGAGGGATCATTGGATATGTTGATTCAGACTTTGCAGGGGATCTGGATGGGTACAGATCCACCTCTGGTTTTATCTTCCTGTCTGATGGCACGGCTATCTCTTGGGGTAGCAAACTCCAAAAGCTGGCTGCCCTGTCAACTGTTGAGGCTGAATTCATAGCAATGAGCACTGGTGTCCAGGAGGCACTTTGGCTGTCCAAGTTGGTGCAGGATGTTGGAGAGGATCTGGGAGCTGCAGTCATACTCTCAGATAATACTGGAGCCCTGGCCAACATTAGAGGCATACCCATTTCACCCAGGACGAAGCACATTGGAGTCCGCTATCACAGAGTCAGGGGTGAAGTGGTCAAGGGGAACATTAATCCTCAATACATCCACACATCAGAAAATGTTGCTGATATGTTCACCAAAATTCTACCAAAAGCCTCATTTGTTAAGTTCAGGGAGATGGCAGGAATGAAATGATTTTTTTTGTGCTTTTGACTATCAAGATAAATCAGACACCCTGCGCATCAACAGATACTCCCCACCATAAACCCATCTTGAAGAAGGGGGAGATGACACCGCACCCAATAAAAAAGAGGGGGGGTCATTTGGTGGCTGGATGTCAAGGGGTTTGTGGCTGACACGGTTTGGAGCACCGAGCCATGGCAACATCTGATGATTTTCTTGATGCTCATTAGCCTTAAAATGTTACCAGTTAATGAATTGCATAAAAGTTTCATACTTCACATGAGGGGAGGTGTTGGCAAAGACATCTTTTATTGGACATATAATGTCTTAGCATAAGTTGCATGTTCGTATGAACCTTAGTTTATGGCCCTACAATAATGAACAGTTATCTTACTTTGCAAAAATTGGGTCTTTGTTGGCAAAGACATCTTTTATTGGACATATAATGTCTTAGCATAAGTTGCATGTTCGTATGAACCTTAGTTTATGGCCCTACAATAATGAACAGTTATCTTACTTTGCAAAAATTGGGTCTTTCCGTAAAATCCGGAGGTTCTTAGAGATACGGATGTTTTAGGACGACAACGGATGTTTCGGACTCTTGTTGATTCGGTCGATTTCGAAGTACGAGTCGATCGGCCACGTACAATAAACAATTGGCTGCAAAGTGTACTTCCCACGAACCTTATGCGTGCCAATCCGCTTACACCATTTGGGTTTACTCCCGGTTGACTGACCTTTATGTGGTGGTATTAGGGCTTGGGAACCCTAAGCTGGTGAGTAATTTTCCACCAGACCATCCGGGTGGGCGGGCGGGACCAATGAAGGTGCGTAGAGCCACCCGTCCCCCGGGTATATCAGTCAAGAGGGAGGGACCCACCTAATGGTTTCCTCAGTTGCTTGTTTGAATCCTATCCTTTGGTTTTCTATATCACCTAGCCTGTTCCCCCGTTGTTTCACCTGAAATATCCTTGATTGTCCATTCGTGATCTGGAGTCACGTGCTTGTTCGCCATTAGTCAATCCTTTTGGGGGTTTACTAGCCCTCCCGTGGCAATGGAATTTCCCACGAACCTTATGCGTGCCAATCCGCTTACACCATTTGGGTTTACTCCCGGTTGACTGACCTTTATGTGGTGGTATTAGGGCTTGGGAACCCTAAGCTGGTGAGTAATTTTCCACCAGACCATCCACCTTCCCAGTTCCCCCAACTGGCAGCCTGCTGACTAGCTGGCTGTCCTGCAGCATGCAGGATCCCCCTTGGCAGCCATCATAGGGTCCCCGGGACTCCTAGGCATGGCTGACACCTTGCTCCTGGGCCGCCAAATCCCCTGCCACACTGGCCCTCCCCTGAGTGCTACAGCTGCTGACCAGTACTTCCAGTGGCTCGCCCGGGCCAACTCCATCCAGCTGCTAGCAGTCAAGGGGGCCACCATGCAGAAGAAGATCAGTGCCTTCGATAAATTCTGTGAGTTCATGAGTGACACTGGCCGCCATGCCCTCCAAGGGACTCCTCAAGACATCAAAGTCTACATGACCTTGTGGGCTACCACCTGCGGTAGATATAAACATCAAGGCTTGGACCTTGCTGCGCCGGTTAGCATGCGCTGCCTATTGTCTTTCCTGGCCACTGAGTTTGACCGCTATGCCACCACCCATGGCAACTGGGACCCTCTCCGTGGTCGAGGTAGGCTGCCAGTGTCCCCAATACTAGCATGAAGCCTCGCTACCTGATGGAAACTGTGTGCATGTGTTTGACTAACGTGTAACCGTTTTGTAAACGTGTAAGTGATGTACAAATTATATGTTGCAGGCAATCCTGTGCGTTCTTTGGACGTGGCAGAATGGGCCACTTGTGAAAGGTTATGGGCAATCGGCTTTCCCTGTACAAAGCAGACAGGTCGTCAATAGACGAAGTTACTCCAGCTACAGTCCGTACGACTGTCTGCTGAGTGCCACACACAACTGTCGGACAAGACTAGCATCTGGTGATGCCCAGCATCTTTCACAACCAGTTCCGTTACATCATTATCTTGTACACAAGCACCGATCAAGCAATCACTAGATAAGGCTCTAGACGGCTACGTTCAAGTACATGCCTATACTCCCTGAAGTCACTGTCCCTTATCTGTTTGAGTGACTACAGGGTACACTAAGCTTGTTCACTCTCACAATAGCAACAATGATACAACACACACTGCCGCACCGTACCTGTACAAAGCAGACAGGTCGTCAATAGACGAAGTTACTCCAGCTACAGTCCGTACGACTGTCTGCTGAGTGCCACACACAACTGTCGGACAAGACTAGCATCTGGTGATGCCCAGCATCTTTCACAACCAGTTGGTATTCACTCCGGTGGGGCAGCCTTAAGAGTTCATCCGACAAACGTGTGATCTAGATAGGATTGTACCTTATGTTCGAAAACGTCCAGAATCTGCCGTGTCTCAAGGTACCTTATGTTCTCAATGGACCCATATCCTAATAGTGCACACATGAAGATCACTTAAAGCACAAGGCATTCAATAATAATGTTCAGAACTCAACACTTCCCCTTGCCTGCATGCTTTAAGTGTATCTTCTCAAACCTAGTGAATCACGATGACCAACAAACACGGGCTTGGCAAGTGGCTTGGTCATAATGTCAGCCACATTGCGTGCAGATTCCACATAGAGGATATCTACCTGCCCAAGTGCCATAGCTTCCCTAGCGTAGTGGAAGCTTACTGCAACGTGCTTTGTGAATTTGGAATACAGGGGGTTCCGTAAATTAGAAATGAATCCTTGGTTGTCACAGAAAATTTTGACCCTCCAAGGTGCAGCCCCTATCTCTTCCAAGAAGCCCCTTAGCCAGTTGGCTTCCTTCACAATATGGCCAGCTGCCATAAACTCAGCTTGCACAGTTGAGGTAGCAACTGAGCTCTGCTTCTTGCTTCCCCAAACCACGGCACTACCATAGACTGATAGAACATAGCCAGTGGTGGAATACCTGTGGTCCAGGTCCCCAGCATAGTCGGCATCAACATAGCCTTCTAGCTCAGGGCCCTTTCCACCCAGAGTAAGAGCTAACTCTCTGGTATCTCTCAAGTACTTCAGCACTCGAATGGCCTCATTCCAGTGTGAGGTAGTGGGTGTCATTCTATACCTTGACAACACTCCAACAGCCTGAGAAATGTCAGGCCGGGTCGTATTGGCTATGTACAGTAACGATCCAATTAACTCGCAGTATCGATGACCAGGTGGCAGAGGGGTACCAGCCCCATGTGACATACCATCTGAGGACTCGGGTCTGCTGCTAGCCACGAAGTCCTTGGACATGGGGGTATCAACCCCACGTCCATCATCAGCAACGCCAAACTTCTCCACAAGAGCATCAATCTTGGGAGTGCAACTCATGGAAATAGTGCCCTGAACTCTATTGCGTAGGACCTGACACCCCAGGAAATCATTCACCTCTCCCAAATCATGGATGGTGAAGTCCTTCTTCAATAACTCTTTCCCCCACTCAATCTCTGCAACCACTCTGGCAACTATGAGAAGATCATCGACATAAACAAGAATAAACGACAGATTACCATCAGGGGCCCTCCTGATGTATACCCCAGCGTCGCTCTTGCACACACTATACCCCATCACGCTCAACTTGTCGCTCAAGGTCTTGTGCCAAGCCCGTGGGGCTTGCTTAAGACCGTAGAGTGCCTTCCTGAGCTTGCACACAACTCTCGTGTTGCCATTCTCAAATCCTGGTGGTTGGGTCACATAGACCTCTTCCTCCAACTCCCCATTGAGAAAAGCTGTCTTGATATCCACTTGGTGGATCTCAAGATTTTGTGTGGCAGCCACTGCCAGCACAGCTCTCCTAGCACCATAGCTGCTGGTAGGTGCAAAAACCTCACCAACATCTATACCAGGAATCTGTCTGCAACCCTGGGCAACCAATCTTGCTTTAAACCGAGTGACATTCCCATGTGCATCGTTTTTTGTAAAAAAAATCCAATGAACAGGGATAACTTTCTGCCCATGGGGTCTTTCCACATACTGCATAACCTCATGGGTGTCTAAAGACTCCATCTCCTCTTGCATTGCCTGCTGCCAAAACTCCCACTGAGGTGAGCGCTGGGCTTCCCTCAAGTTTGAGGGCACGTGAACTTTTCCCAACGTGACAGAAGGTACACTCTGTACCTTATGCTGTGGTGCAGCAGGGCTGTCAGCCTTACTGATGCTGTTCCCTTCTCTCTCTCTCTCTCCCTGGTTGCCAGAATAAGGTACATTATGTACCTTATGCTGGGACTGGGCAGTACTGCCGGGATTATCTGATTCCTTCTCAAGTCTCTCTCTCTCTCCTTGACTACTGGACTCATGTGCAGCACCCTTACATTCTCGCACCTTCCGCAATGCAGAGGGGAGCAGCAGCTCTCTCTCTCTCCTGGACTCACACTTGGGCACACTACCCAGACTTGCCTGAGCTGCGCCTACAATGTCAGCCTGCACACCATAAGCATGACTAGCCAGTGACTGGGATTGGGCACCAGCTTCCCCTACTGCTGGCATGTCTAACCCACTGCTCTCATCTCTTACATCTGCACCGAACATAGCCTCGACTGTCTCAACCTGCCCCTGCATATCAGGGAGACCAACCATGTTTGGCTCACTCACAATTGCCTGACCTGGGTCAGGGGCATGCAATGGGATGTCAGAATGCTCTCTCCTAGCCACGCGCTGTACATAACGCTGCTCCCTTGTAAGGGTGGTCCCTGGAGGAAGGGGAATTTGTGACTTCCCCTGCATTCGCAACCCCTCTTGTACCTTCTGCATTTTTTCTACCTGGGATTGAGTTTCTACACCCCCCCTGGCCAGATTCTGCATATGCTCAAGCACCGACCACGAGTGCTGAGATGGTTCTGGGGTCCCAACAGTAGAATCCAGGCTGGTGGGGTTTCCTTGGTCATGTGCTGCTGTGGTCCCGTCTCCAGACTGATCCCCAGCACAAAGTCCAGAGGTCCCAGGAGCCCCAGTGGAAAGCGTCTCCACTCCATGGTCATCCTCCTCATCCCAGAACGTGGGTGGAGCAGCAGAGGGAATTGCTTGAGGCGTTGCCAGATTCTCACTGCCAAGGGGGGTGATATCCTAGAATCATAGACAGACCCAGGCTGGACCTTTGATAGACCCACTCTCTCAGCCCCCCTCAAGTGCTCGATAAAGCTGACGTCCCTACTCTCCTTCCACACTCCATTCCCCACGTACACACGATACGCTTTAGACTGGGGACAATAACCAGTAAACATCCCAGGGATGGTCTTGGGCCCAAAAACAGACCTTTGGCCACTGGGAATGTGCACATGGGCTACACAGCCAAACGTGCGCAGCACAGACACATCAGGTTTGACACCAAAGAATAATTCCATGGGGGTCAGGGACCTGCCTGAAGTAGGACCCACATTGTAGAGGAGGGTAGCTGTCTCAAGCGCCTCCTTCCAAAGGGAGGGGTCTGCTGCAGCATGGACCAACAGAGTCCTTGTTCGCTCCTTCAGGGTCCTATTCATCCTCTCCGCCACCCCATTCTGCTGAGGCGTGTAGGGCGCTGAGGACTCCATCTTAGTGCCCTGCTGAGCACAAAACTCTTTGAATTGCTGGTTCAGGAACTCTGAACCCCTGTCAGTCCTCACACACTTCACAACCGTGCCTCGTTGGGTCTGCCAAAAACGGAGCAGGTCTATCACAGCCTTTGGGATGCAATCCTTTGACTTCACAGGCAGGGAGGCAACTTGGTGTGAACTTTCATCCACTACAGTGACCCAATATCGTTCACCTGTGATGGCAGGAGGTGATATGGGACCCACAGTATCCACATGGACTCTATCGAGAGGGTGATGTGCAGGCCTGGAAGATACAGGGAAAGGAGGTCTGGAGTGTTTCCCTTGTATACACGATTCACAGTGCTTGGGGCACTCAGAGCAGGGAGCAAGGGAGATATTGATTCCTGTAACCAGATCTTCCTTGGAGAACCTCTGCATGCTGCTGGCACCAGGATGACCTAACCTAGCATGCCACAGAGATCTCTCGCTACACACGTGTCCTTTCCTAAGATGAGACGCCTCAGCCATGTGATCAATATGTCTGCAGCCAACTTGCTGCCCTCTGACAGGACTAACAAACTCCAAAAAAAACAGACCTCGTGCGCAGGTGATATCTCCACACCACCCTTCAGGTCCCTTCATGGCTGTGTAACCACCTGCAGTGTCAGTCAGGAAAGATGCTCCATCCTGAATTGCACCAGTGACTGAAATGAGGTTGGTATGCGCAGAAGGAACACACTGCACATTGTGCAGCCAGAATACTTCGTGCCTTGCATTCACAAGGCATACAGACCCAGATGCAATGATTCCTCCCTTGGCGTCTGAGGTTGCCAAGTGCAGAGGAAGAGGCTGTCTATGCATAACTGGATTATGGAGCAATGAGAGATCATTGACTATATGCACAGAGGCACCACTATGTATTAACCAAGATGTGCTGCTAGCTCCATGCGAAGTTGGGGCAAGCACATTGAGAGAGATAAACATCGCCTCACCAGAAGGAGGGGGTGGAGGTGGTAAATGCCACCCCGGAAACGTGTGTTGACTTGTTGGATAGTTATATGCTGAAGGAGGTCCAGGGCTGGAAGCGGATGAAGGCGGGCCACCCCGGCCAGATCCATGGTCCCACCAGGCTTGAGGAGACGACTGTGGGCCTCCCTGGCCCCAGTAAGCTGCAGGCCCAACGCTTGCCGCTTGCATGTTTTGATGCAGAGCCTGCAGCTGCCTGAGCGGTCCGCAGTCAGTCATGAAGTGGCCCTTTGCCTTGCAGAAGTGGCATGTAAGCTCCTCTCTGGGCCTTCTTGCCCTGCCAGGTCCACGCCCCCTGCCACCAAAAGTAGTTGCAGAGGGGCCAGCGGGAGGCTGTTCGTTTGCTGGTAGTGCTGCTCCAACTCCCGGTACTGCTCCCACTCCTGGTGCAGCTCCAGCGCTTGATGACGCTCCAGCTACCCCCCCAGAGGGACCAGCCACTGCTGCAGCTGCCATGGCCTGAGGTGTTCCCTCTGCAGGTGGGTCCTTGTACCCACGGCTGGCTGCGGCGCGCAGGATTCTTTGAATCAGCTCCAATGGCGGCTTGTCGGTTGCCATAACCTCCAGGGACTCGAGCCTCAGCACAGGAGGGAGGCCCTTCACCATCAGCTCCCCAACATTGTGGTCCAAGAGGATGAACGCGTTGTTTCTGAGACTTGTAGCCAGATCCATCATTCTGTAGAGGTAGACCTTGAGTGTCTCCCCTGTCTTGATGCCCTGCTCCATTTCCTTGTACCACTCAAGGTTGATGTCTTGGTTGCTCCCTCCAGTGTGACTGTTCTTCACCCACGCGATGAAGTCGAACGCTGCTTTGTGGCATGAGATCTGAGAATGCCAGATGACTGGAACTGACTGGATCAGCCACTGCTTGATGGCTGAGTTCTCCACCGACCCTGGCATTGGCCTCTCCAAAGCCGCTCTGACCCCCTTGGTGTTTGCGCACGCCTCCAAATTTTCATACCAAAATTCAAAATTGCGCCCTCCATCATCAAGCATGACAGTCATCTTTGGATTAGAGGTATTGGGGATGTAGGCTGCCTTGTCAATCTCCACCTTTGGTTCTGCAGTGGCTGATTGTGTCCCGGTCATAGACTGCCCCGGAGTGGCCCCACTGACTTCTCCAGGTTGAGACATTGCTGTTTCACTGCTACTTTCCTTTTCTTTGCCCCTTTTTGTCATACTATTGTCACTTCACCAGCCAAACTTACTCATAAACTTCTGGAATGCAGCAATACCCTACAATTCCCTCCATGTCATGGAAATTTACCAGCCAGTCTTGCACAGTAGTAGCAGATATGTTCCCCTCAGAAGTTTGCGCCGGAGTCCGGCCCGACTCACTCAGTGCTTCTAGACAACGTCTATGAATGATAAAGCACAGCTAAAACTTCAATTATGAATTTCCCAGAAAGGTAAACTGTGAGTAAGATAATGGTCCTGGTACACTCGAGTTCCCTTGCGCCGCTGCGCCATGCTCGAGCTCCTTTGTTGACGCTTACGTCTGACCCATCCGTAGACGACCTTCACTCCTGCTTTTACTTGGCTCAGCTGGAAGGGCGTGGGCCCATAACCTGTGAAAGGTTATGGGCAATCGGCTTTCCCTGTACAAAGCAGACAGGTCGTCAATAGACGAAGTTACTCCAGCTACAGTCCGTACGACTGTCTGCTGAGTGCCACACACAACTGTCGGACAAGACTAGCATCTGGTGATGCCCAGCATCTTTCACAACCAGTTCCGTTACATCATTATCTTGTACACAAGCACCGATCAAGCAATCACTAGATAAGGCTCTAGACGGCTACGTTCAAGTACATGCCTATACTCCCTGAAGTCACTGTCCCTTATCTGTTTGAGTGACTACAGGGTACACTAAGCTTGTTCACTCTCACAATAGCAACAATGATACAACACACACTGCCGCACCGTACCTGTACAAAGCAGACAGGTCGTCAATAGACGAAGTTACTCCAGCTACAGTCCGTACGACTGTCTGCTGAGTGCCACACACAACTGTCGGACAAGACTAGCATCTGGTGATGCCCAGCATCTTTCACAACCAGTTGGTATTCACTCCGGTGGGGCAGCCTTAAGAGTTCATCCGACAAACGTGTGATCTAGATAGGATTGTACCTTATGTTCGAAAACGTCCAGAATCTGCCGTGTCTCAAGGTACCTTATGTTCTCAATGGACCCATATCCTAATAGTGCACACATGAAGATCACTTAAAGCACAAGGCATTCAATAATAATGTTCAGAACTCAACACCACTGGCTACACCCGCTGGCTGGCCCACTTGGGCTATAATCCCCAGTCAGCTCACCCCTGGAGCTTGACAGACCTGCAGCAAGTCATGGCACGCTTGGATACTCGCATCAGCACCACCACCGGCGTCCCCTTGCTCCGCCTGCACCGAGATGCCTTCACCATGACAATTTTGTGGGAGACATGCTCACGTGGGGCCACTGCTGTCTCCTGGTGCCTGGATGACCTGTGGCTGAATTCTGGTATGTCCCCCCCCCACTTTGTCAGCTCCTCCTCCATTCCCCCCTTGGGTCTCTGCCTCCTGTCCTCTCTCTCTCTTCATACCCCTTTTTCCTACATGCTCACATTCTGTCTGCCGGTGCAGGGACGCCTGCTGGGCCCAGCTTGTACCCCTCCCTGCTGATTCCTCTCGGCGGGGTAGTCTTATTTAAGGCCCTAGAAATCAAGCACAACCTGCACCCTGAGGTGATGATCATCACTCGCAAAGATGACCCCCTCTGCCCAATCCAGCGTCTCCATGCCTTGCTGGTCCAGTCTGCCGCACTGGGTCACCCCGTCACCCAGTTTCTTTGCCGCCCCTTGTCCTCCAATAAGGACCATTTCATAGAACGCAGCCTCAGCGTGGCTGCTTTCGAAGAAGACATCGACTTCCATTTTACAGCTGCCAACATCCCCTACCACGCCACCTTGCATGGGAGCAGGCGAGGCTCCCTCCAGCATCACGACCAGCAAGGTCAGACTCTGGAGGCTTTGGGCCGCCTCGCTCAGATCAAAACGCCCAGCGTGACCAAACGCTACATTGATCCAACCCGTCACTTGCCCCCTAAGCTGCCTAAAGGGAAACGCCCTAACAAAAAGGTTCGCCTAACCTGACGTGCTCAGCCCGTGCCTGTCCTTCTACGCTTGGCCCCTCTGACAGAGGCTGGCCTTCGGGGCTTCTCAAACAATATCAAGCTGCAAGTCAGGTGACACTGATAGTCTCCATCCTGCAGCATGTGAGGTGGGAAACGAGAACCTAACACAAACATGTGCTTTCTGGGGGGAACCGTCGTTTCTGCCCTGACTGGCAGATGGAGCAGCCAAGTCTTCCACTTGGTTGGTCTATTGCATACCACCAGTATACAGTTTTTTCTTTCTTGTGCTACTTTGGCTATTACCTCCCTGAGGCAATCTCTGGGTGGGAATACCCACAGCAGAGGTGTGCCATCTATGGGGTCTAGTAAACTCCAGGGCATGATCAGTGCGTCTGCCCCCATACCCTCTGCAGCAGGGTACCTTGTAAAATATCTTTTCACTTGGTGGAACTTGTCTACTGTTCCTGCAAAGCAATCCCCTGTGGGAAAACCCCATATGCCTCCTTCTGGCAGACCCGTCTTACATATCTGTGTATATATACCCCTATCTAGTGCAAAGTCACTTGCATCATCACACCTAGACAGCAGGTCAGCCACCTGGATTTCAGGAGTGTCTCTTGGTACCCACTGGGCCCTCACTTCCACACCTACCTCGGCTGCAGCCTCAAACATCAGCCGTAGCTCTTTGAGGGTGTGAGTCTTACCATTCATGCTATTAACATTAGACACTGCACCCTGATTGTCGCAGAATACCAACAGCACCGCCCCCCGCAGCTTGTCCGTGTTGGATCTAATGCATGTCCTGACCAATAGGCATATATTCTTCACCTCCCTGTGACACGAAGACAGTGCCCCCTTGCTCATGAGCTCCTGTTCCTCTGCTGTGAAACTCTCCTGCATAGGTTGCAGCAGCAACTCTTCTGAGAATCCCCCATAACCCCTAGCAGATGCATCCCCATAGCACACGAAGACTGGTCCCTCCTGTCTCCATGGCTTGCCCTTCTGCCTTTCTAAAGCCTCCACCCAATACAGCAAATCTTCTTCAGTTAACGTTGCTAACTCCTCTGTCAAGCTTTCTCCCCATTCCCGGAGCTCCCCCATGGCTTGAAACAACCTCCTGATGTATAAGGGGGCTAGCCGTACTGCAGGGGCCACACTCACTAACATGCCTGCCAACCTTGCCATGTCCCTCTTGGTACCCCCAGCTGTCCTAACCTTGCCTATTTCCTCCAAAATGAACTCTGCTTTGTCCTGGGGCACCTTGAAAGCTTGTTCCTCTAAGTCCACTATCAAGCCAAGATACTGCCCTTTCTTGGCTGGTTCTGACACACACTTGCTCCTGGACAAGCAAAAACCCAAATACGTTAACAGCAACAGCAGTGCCCTCATGCCCATCCACCCCTGCATGCGACTAGCAGCCAGGAAAATTGCATCATCCACAAACGTGGTCATCCTTAGACCTCTCTCCCTGAGAGGAGCATACACCTGTAGCATGAACCTTGTGTAGGTTCTGCATGCAGAAGACAAACCAAATGGTAACACAGTAAATACAAAAAATTTTCCTTGAAAACTCAAACCCAGGTACTTCTGATCCTCCTTGTGCACCCTGAAATGATGGTAACCTGCTTTGAAATCTGTGAGACACAGCCAGTCTCCTGGCCTGGCATACTGTGGCACGTCAGTCAGTTTTTCATACGTGAAACTGACATATTTATCAAACAGGTTAATATACCTAGCGTCCAGAATCAGACGCAACTTGCCCTTTCTATTTGCCACCACCCCCAGCCCACTGCACACCTGTACTTTGTCGCCTGTGACTTCCATTAATGCCCCTGTGTGCAGTAAGTCTTCTAAAGACGCCTTGACAAACTCTGCATGCAGCTCAACCGATTTTCTATTAGCAAACTGTACCTTCCCAGGCCTGTCTCCCTGCAGCAGCTCTCGGACCCTTTGCCCTTGCCCTGGCAGTGTGGTCTTTAGTAATTCTACCACTTGCTGTTTCCTATCTTGATACCTAGGATGTTCCGACTGTGTCTTGGAATCTGCCCCTACCCATTCCAGCTTGATCCCATGCCTTAGCCAGTTCAGCACTTTCTGCTGTTCAGCAGTCAAAGGCGCCTGCCCTTGTGCCCACACGAAATACCTCTCCCAGGCTTTTAGCCGACTATTGGGTACCCCTGCCACAAACTCTTCGTCTTTTAAAGCCCTGTCCCACTCCTGCGCTAGTAGGCGTGGAGATCTTAGCTCAGGCCCTTCACCTGCAGACACGTCTTCCTCCTGCCACGCCCTTAACGCATGCTGCACCTCTTCCCATTCAACACCTATCTTTGGTAGGCCCCTGGTAAGCCCTGTTGCGCATCTGGCCACTTGTGGCGCTTGCCCCTGCTCCCTGCCAGTCCCAGCATGCTGCCCTGCTGCTTCTGCCCAACCTGCCTCCCTCCAGCCAGGTTCTCCAACCTCCAAATCTCCCATTGACACTCCCTCACCTTTTATAACCTTGGCTGGGCACTCGTAGATGCCATCCCCTGACCTCTGTGGGCAGGGGCATGCTGAAATTTGCAACCCTCTATCCCTGCAGTGGCATTACATTCTCCATCCAGCCACCAGCCCCTGCAGCAGTGTGTGGGCTCTGGCTTGGCATTGGGATAATGGGTAAGGTCGTACCCTCCTTTAACCAATTCCTTACGTGCTCTCCCACCCGCCGGGAATCCACGGCCTCTCCCTGCCGGTGGCCTGTAGTTGGGTATGTAGCTTGGCGCGGATGCGGTACGTTGAACGTTTACCGCCAGCAGTTGAGCTGCAAATTGTTCCTTCCCAGCTTCTGAGGCCAGCTTCCTTAACTGGGCGCAGTGCAGCTCCCAGTGTTCGGCGAACAAGTAGTCCAGCAAGCCGATTATCTCTCCAGCCTGCATCCCGCGCCATTCTTGTACCATATTTCTTTCCTTAGCCTTGCATCCTTGCACCCATTGCCAACCTTCCTTATCCGTGGGAATCCGGGAGGCCTCCCCACCGACTCTCTCTCACGATCGTCCACCGTCCGGACCCCACTCGCTTGCCTCTGTGCCCACTTCCCCTACAACTAACTATGTTTTTCAAATACAATAAGCCCAAGTGTCCCTCTGGTCGCAAGCAGTCATGTTTAGCGCGCCCTTCCCTTAGCCCCTAGGGGCTCCAGTCACCTGCCTTGCACCAGCCAGCCAACCTCCTCATCCCAGCCTTTGCAGCCAAGGTTTTTCTCACCCCTGCATGCTAAATGACAATTTTACACTGCACCAACCGGTCTGACTTTCCCAGTTATACCCCCTCATGTGCTCCTGACCTTCCTACTGCCTGCCCTCTTAGCCCATCCAGCCTATTAACCTGCAACTCTGGCATTGCTGTTGTAACATGCACGCCCATAATTCCTAAGTGTCTGTGGACGCTTGCTACCATAGAGTAAATAGTATGAGGTTACTCCCTTGCAGCTCTCTACTACCTGAGCGACCACCTTCTATACCGCCTGCAGATGCAACCTTTTGTCTAAGTGCAACGCCCAACGTGGAGAGTCATCCCTCCAGCCTCACCACTGGCTTCATATAAAAAAATAATCACACGGATATAATCATGCATGCATTTGTGGAAACGTTGTTCTGGCCTGCATAGTTCTGAAACCCCCCCCCCCTTCTCTCTCTCTCTCTCTCTCTCTCTCTCTCTCTCTCTCTCTCTCTCTCTCTCTCTCTCTCTCTCTCTCTCTCTCTCTCTCTCTCTCTCTCTCTCTCTCTCTCTCTCTCTCTCTCTCTCTCTCTCTCTCTCTGCTCTTAACCTAGCAGACTTCTGAAACTTGCGCACTATCCCGTGGCTGGCTAATCACTTACCTTTTCCTTAGCTTCAAGCTTCTTCATATCTGAAAACCAGGCCTCTATCGACAAGTCTGCATATTCTCCATTGACCAGGTTCTTGCCCTGCTTGAGCTCATCTGCAGCCAGTGCCAGCGCCTTCTTGTACAGGTCTGTCGCGCCCCTTTCCGTCTTCCTGTAAGCCTTACTGCAGTCCTGTCGCAGTTCTGCTGCCCTCCTGGCCAGCTCCCGCCATTTCTCTCTATTCTCGTTCTTAGTAGCTGGTGCCACTCTCTCCTCCAAGGCCTTGATTTTGTCCCTGGCGCTGCCCTGCGCCCCTGGCTTACCTCAGCCTCCATTGCACTGCCATAGCAGATACCAGCACCTAGCTGGTCCCTTCTGCTATTCCTTGCCTTGTTACCATCTAACCTGCCCAACCCCTGGCACCCCTCCTAACTAGCTTTATTGAGGAGCATGTGACTGTGATCTTCAACCACCTCTATGTGTAGTTCTGTACAGCACGCCTGTTTGTAATCTAGCATAGCAGTATCACTTACCTTCACTGTACCTTTTTTTTTTTTTTTTTTTGTACCTTATGTCAAGACCTTGTACTGACTGTCCTGCTGGTTAAACGACAGGATTTTACAACCACGTATCAACACCTATATTCTTTATGTGGTTATGTGACTGCAAGTACCTCTATGTGTGTTCAAATACCAACGTCACTGGGCCTTAAATTTGCTGTACAGTTGTGTACTAAGCCTACCTAGTTCACAAGGGCTGCTCTGTCTTAATCAACATCCCTGCTTCCGTTTGCCTTGCTGGTCCAACCCATCCAGCTCCAACCTCTCTCCACGAGTATCCAGCCCCTTTGGGCACCTTACCATCCAGTTCCATCCTCTCTCCACGAGGATCCAGCCCCCTTGGGCACCTTACCATCCGGTTCCATCCCCTCTCACGAGGATCCAGCCCCCTTGGGCACCTTATTATCCAGTTCCATCCTCTCTCCACGAGGAGCCAGCCCCCTTGGGCATCCCCCGCTGCCCCTACCTGGCAGCACCGTCTTGTGCCTTTACCTCCAGGGTCACAGCCCACCCTTCCCAGCTCAAGTCCCCTGGCTGGTCTTTGCCCTCCAGCCCCATCCTTTCTGCAAGCTACTCCACTCCCCTTTTGGCACACGCTGCTGCCCTGCCCTCGCAGCACCGTTTTTCCTCCCCCCTCTCCAAGGGATATGCCTCCCTTACTTAGCTAACCTGGTTTACCTCTCTCTCTCAACACTCACCGCTCACGACCACTAATTCTATCCTTACTTTTGCACACTTCAGGTCCCTTGCTCCCCTGGATAGGTCTCACAGCGTTAGCATGCCACACAGGTTAAACTTCTTGCAGCTGCACAATCAATCATGCCCTTGGGCCAAAATAACACAATCTTCGGCCAACCGAAATTGCCGTGCTTAACAATAACTTACCTTGTTGACTTGGAACACTTTCTCTGCTTCAGTTCGTGGCTTCTTTCTGTCCTCTTCGGACTGTGACGAAGACGCACTGCTTGAGCGGCTTCTTGATCTCTTGCTTGTGCCTTCGTTTCTCTCTTTGGATTTTACCTTTTTTGCTATCTTCGCTGGCGGCGAACCAAGACTTTGTCTGGCAATCTGTGCGCTGTATCCCACCCACACTGCCGGCGGTTCTATCTTCGTGACAAAAACCCGGTCTAGCCTATCGAATATTGATGGAGGAGTCAATAGCACCCTCTCAGGATCAAACTGTGCTACTGCATCTGGGTTTTTAAGCACAGCGTCAGAGTATTCGCGACCTGCGCTGACCAGACTAGTATGCACCACAACCACAGTGTGCGGAGCGTCCCCTGGGGACCGAACCGCCGTCTTACAGACTACCTTCACAAACTGGTTTTGCGTCAAAGCATCAATGTCGCCGAAATGAACCGCTGTCACCTCGTAAAGCTTATGTGGGGTTCCCTCCCTGCTTAACAGCACGCTACATAACGTCTTACTCGGCGGGGCTTGCACCCCAAGCTCGGCTGGGGCCTCTAAGTTCGCTGCCCAGGCTTCGAACTGCCCTGAAAACCTCCCAGGTGCTCTGGCACCAAACTCCATGCTTCGAAACTCGCACTATCGTCTTATATTACCAAAACCAGTGGCGACGGCCACTAACACCAATGAAGGTGCGTAGAGCCACCCGTCCCCCGGGTATATCAGTCAAGAGGGAGGGACCCACCTAATGGTTTCCTCAGTTGCTTGTTTGAATCCTATCCTTTGGTTTTCTATATCACCTAGCCTGTTCCCCCGTTGTTTCACCTGAAATATCCTTGATTGTCCATTCGTGATCTGGAGTCACGTGCTTGTTCGCCATTAGTCAATCCTTTTGGGGGTTTACTAGCCCTCCCGTGGCAATGGAATTTGTTTTTAAGTACGATCGGTTATTTTGCGAATGAGTCGACGAGGCCGATCGACAAGGCGTAGAAGTATTTCTGTCCATAAGTGTCGACGGAGCTGATCGACTGGGCCGATCGACGCGGCATATAGCATTCTGGCAAGTAGTATTCTGTCAATAGGAATATGTTTTGCACGGAGCAACGATTCTAGGTGGATAAAGGGGTAGAGACAGAGTCGTATCCTCAGACATTCGATTGCTGTCTCCGGTGCCTCAAGTCGGACCTCTGTATTTCCGTTTGGCACCGTCCTTTGCCTGCATTAACTCAGCTGTCGCTTGCTATGCAGGTGTGTTTAGTTGTTTCGACCTTTATTGTATAGTTTGATATATGTAATAGACATTCGATTGCTGTCTCCGGTGCCTCAAGTCGGACCTCTGTATTTCCGTTTGGCACCGTCCTTTGCCTGCATTAACTCAGCTGTCGCTTGCTATGCAGGAATCCTGAAACTGTTTTTTGATCAAATTGACATCAAATAATCGAATATGGTATCGGCGACACCGTTTGGTGTCGATACTGGTCACTGCTCCCGCCAGCAGCGAGGAGAATAATACGCATACAACTATTTGCAAGCTTCAGCAAGTCTCCAGAAATTCTCGCCCATTTCTCTGCTTTCAACGTAGTTGTTTGTAGTGTCTTGGGTTGAACGATCGCTTGGAACTTCGGGTTGCTGGATTGTCTCGCTGGAAAGGCACTTGTGTTGATCTAGTAGTGAGAGACAATTGGATGTATTGGCTGTTGGGATCTGGTGGTTGTGGAATATCTGTTTAAAGTGCAAGCAAGTTTGTTTTCCTTTTAATCTTTCTTTGCCAGTTGCCCGTCAAGGCTTCTGGAATAATGTCACAGACAGAATCACAAGATGAAGGATTCAATGTCAGTATTGAGATAGAACCTGCCAGCCCAATGGGCAGGAATGTCTTTAGGAATCCTACCTATGATGCAGAAGCAGTCACTGATGACTCTGTGTCACATGTTACAGGGGTCCTAAATGGAATGCAGCAGCAAACTGATGAGGGTCTACAAAGACCACAGGGAGACTCAGAATGGGAAGCATGGGGATATGATCCACAGACTCAAAACATACCTCTAAACCCTGCTTTCTCAAGACGAGACAACCTTGGTACCTTTGTACCTGATCAGCAAGCTGCTGCATCTCCTGCCCCTATGTCTTCTAGAGTGCTAGGCTTTCAAACAAATTTGCCTTCCTCCAGACCTGTCTTAAGCCCTTTGTTTGGGATACCTAGGACTGCAGTCAGGATCCCAGTGAGGCCTACACACTTACCTGTACCTAGTGCACCACTGGCAGGTGCACCAGTCAATGTTTCCTCATTCATGACAAGTGTACCACACACAGGTATTATGCTCCTTTCAGGAAACATAAATCAGGCAAGTACAGCATCAGGTACTACAGTAGTGCATGTTCCCTTGGCAACTGGTGGCACAATGCCAATCAGTCTTCCAACATCTACAATTTTAAACTCTATTGCACCAACTGTTCAAAGTGTGAGTGCTACACAGGGAACTGCTGCACAGTCAACGGCACAAGTGTCTGCCCCACCTCCTCCACCTCCACCAGGTGGTGGGCCTCCTTATAGTGGTCCACCAGGAGGTGGTGGCTGGCCTCCGAATCCACCAGGGGGTTCTTCCTCAGGCCCTCCCTGGTTTAGTGGTGTACCTGGCAGTTGGGGTATGGTGAATTCCAACCCCTATGGTTACAGTGGGTATCCCTTCATGAAGTTCAATTCTCCTTCTCAAAGGCTTACTCCAAAGTTAGAGCCCCTTAAACTTAATGATGATAACTGGGTCATATGGTCTAGATATGTTCATGCAATGCTTATAGAGATGGGGGTAGAATACTGTATTCTTCATGACATGAGAGGTTATTTAGATGATTATAAGGCCCAGAGCATTATAACACAGTCTTGTTCAGAGGAGTATCAAATACAAATCTCTGATCATTTGTCTGCCTACTCTATGTGGGACTACTTGATGGCCTTATTTGTTACAAAAGCAAATGGCAAAATCATATCTCTCCAGGAAGAGTTCCGCACCTTCAAGATGCATACAAATGAGAAACCTTCCTCATATGTACTAAGGGGTAGAAAAATAGCCAACACAATTAAAAGCTTAGGACATGAGTTCAGTGACCTCTCACTCTGCACTATGCTTTTAAATGGACTCCCTGAGGAGTATAATATACATAAGCAGGTTCAACAATCTATTATAGTGTTCAATCCTGATGTGAATCTGCTACAACACTCTTTAGAGCTGGCACATATGCAGATAGTGAATAAGAAACTCCAAACCCCACCACCTAAAAATAACACCTTTAACCAGAAGTCCTCTCCTGGTCAAGGTTACAACCTTAAGTATAAGGCACCAAATTCCCCTACTTCAAATGCTGTAGAGAAAGGTGCTAATCAAGGTGGTGGTGGGCAGAGTGGTAAAACAGCCTTCCAACAGATAGGGAGGCCTTTACCATTTTGCAGGTACTGCAAGCAGGATGGACACAGCATAGAGACCTGCCCAAAGTTGGAGGGCAAGAGAGTTAGCTTTGCTTCTCCACCAAAGCAGAGCCACTGCACACAGCTATATACAGTTTGCTCTGAACCCTCTATTTCTGGTTGGCTGATAGATTCTGGTTCAACAGATCATATTTCCCCTGACTGTGAGAATATGATGAATTATCTCAAGTATGATAAACCAGATATCCTGATAGTAGCAAATGGTGGTAGGGAGGAAATCATTGGTGAGGGTACTGTGCAGGTCTTCCTGGAAACAGGAAACTCTCTTTACCTGTACAATGTTAAACATGTACCCTCAGCTAAAAAGCGTTTATTGTCTGTAGGGAAGGCCTATCATGATGGGTTAGATGTTCATATAAATGGCATTCACTGTCACCTTACAGATTCAAATGGTGATCTTGTGGGCATTGCTGAACATGTATACCCTTATCAGTGGCTCACAGACCTTTCTATACAAAACAGTGTTCCCCTACCAGTGTCAAATGAAAAGACACAGTGCAACCATACAAAGGTGGATGTAGATCTGGTAAACATATGGCATCAGCGTTTTGGTCATCTCTCTGCTCAAAACTTGCAAAGGTTGAGCAGGGAGAAAATGGTAGAAGGCTTAAAACTCCCATCAGGTGACCTATCCAAGTGCATTTGTCATCAAGGTACTTGCGATGCCTGTATGCATGGGAGGCAGACAGCCTCACCATTTAAATCAACCCAAAATACTTGTTCAAAACCTCTTTAAGTCATTCACATGGACCTTATGGGCCCCATAGATCCTGAAACTCCTGAAGGATACAAGTATGCCCTTGTCATTTTGGATGAGTTCACAGAGTACTCATTTGTTGTTCTGATTAAATCTAAGAGTGATGCAGCAAAAGAAGCTACATACATTCTCACAGCTTTGCAAAACCAGCAAGACTGTAAAGTACAATTTATCAGAACAGATAATGGTACTGAGTTCAATGGGTTGTTCAAATTCTGTAGGGAGCATGGGGCAGTTCACCAGAAGACTGCCCCATATGCACATCAGCAGAATGGGAAAATAGAGAGGCTCAACCGTACGCTACAGGAGAAAGCAAGGTGTTTGCTAGCTGCCTCTGGTTTATCATCTGAAAACTGGGGTGAAGCTCTTCTTACTTCAAATTATGTTAGAAATATGTCTCCTGTTAAGCACTTGAGCAAAACCCCATTTGAAATGATGCATGGAAAGGCTCCCAATGTTTCACATCTCAGAATCTTTGGCTCCAAATGTTTTCTCCTTCTTCCTAAGTCAAAGAGGGGAGGGAAATTTGAGCCTGTCAGTGCTGAGGGTATCTTTGTAGGTTATGATGGCCTTAGCAAGAACTACAAAGTTCTTGTTGATGGAAAGATTGATGTTTACTGCAGAGAATATGTCAAATTCTCTGAACATGCTGTTCATGATCTGCCTGAAGCACTGGCTGAAGACGATGAGGATGACACTTGCCCATCACTAGTGAGTGTCTCTGATTCTGACTCAGAAGATGGTCATTCTGATGATGGTGATACCACTGAGCAAATGCCTGATGTCTCTTTTGCATTAGATATCCCAGAAATTAGCTTAGAGCTAGATCAGGGTACTACACTAGTTAGTGCTGGAGAGCAAACGGGAAAGGATCAGGACCACTTTGGTCTTGATCCTAGTGGGACTAAGCATGGTAAAAGTGCAGCCACGGGAAGTACGGACGCTTTAGGTCCAGAACCCTGTTACACAAGTGCTGCAAGTCCGCGCCCACTTAAGGGTGTTCCACAAGCGACTATCCATGAAATGAGTGGGGGGAGTGTCCCAGACCCCCAATTAGAACCTGGAGTAGACCAGGATGTGGTCCCTAAGCCTCCAGCAGGTGGTTTCAGCAGTAAGTATCCAGTTAGGAATAGGAAAAATGCAGAAACACATCCCTGGTGGTCTGGTGCACACACTACAGAAACCCAAACCTCTTTCCTTGGATATGTTCAAGTCCAAAAAGACACAATATATGTTGAACCTGTCACTTACTTTCAAGCTATCAACTCCCCTGAAGCTGAAAAATGGTTGGATGCCATGAAAGATGAAATGCAGTCTCTCTCTGCTCTTGGCACCTGGACATATGTGGAAGTTTCAGATGCACAACGCAAAAAGGCCCTCCCTGTCAAATGGGTTTACAAAATAAAGCTCACTGAAACAGGGGAGGTGGATAGATTTAAAGCAAGACTGGTAGCCAAGGGTTTCAAACAGATATATGGCATAGATTACACTGAAGTCTATGCCCCTGTGTCTAAACATACCACACTAAGGTACCTGTTGGCGAAGGCTGTGAACAGGGACATGCATGTGCATCAGATGGATGTCAGCACAGCCTTCCTACATGGGAAATTAGCAGAGGAAATTTATGTGCAGCAACCAGAGGGTTTTCATGTAGGTGGACCCAATACTGTTTGCAAGCTGCACAAGGCCCTCTATGGGCTCAAGCAGGCGCCCAAGGCTTGGTATGACACTATCAGTCATGTCCTTGTGAGTTCAGGTTTTACTATCTCAGATGCTGATCCATCCCTATTCATCCTGAACAAGTCAGAGGGGTCTGTAGTCTATCTTCTGCTGTATGTTGATGACATACTATTACTATCACAGAGCATGTCTGTCATAACAGAAGTCAAATCACTTATGTCCAGTCATTTCAGCATAAAGGACTTAGGGGAGGCAAAACACTTTCTAGGCATGCAAATAAAACAAGAGAGAGATGCAAATGGTGCTTTGTTGTCAATTACACTCTCAAATGAGAAATTGATCAGTGACATGCTTGAGAGTTTCGATTTAAAAGGGGACAAGCCCAAATCTACTCCCCTCGATAGATCAATGAAACTCAAAAAGGGAGAAGGCAAACCACTTCCCCAAAACAACAGATATAGGGAACTGGTTGGGGGTGTTCTTGAAATATTCTGGGCTTGGCGTATCCTGCATGGTGGCGGCACGGAGGGTGTTAGACGATGTCCTCCTACTTGTGCGTTGTTAAGTAGGCACGGACATATACAAGTCAAGGACTGGTTGGCAACTGATTGATAGACACCCGGAGTGCTGCTATAGTTCCAATCAAGTCTTACAATATCTCTCATCTCTCCTAATAAGGTGACGCAGTTCAAACACGCCTAACCTGCTCTCACTCAGGTCATGCTCGTTACTTTGTCCGATGAGCTAAACTCAACTCCATATGTCTAGCTTGTTCTAACAATGTTCATCTGAGTGCTAAATCCAGGAATACAATAAGGGTTAAGTCACCTGCATGGTGGCGGCACGGAGGGTGTTAGACGATGTCCTCCTACTTGTGCGTTGTTAAGTAGGCACGGACATATACAAGTCAAGGACTGGTTGGCAACTGATTGATAGACACCCGGAGTGCTGCTATAGTTCCAATCAAGTGCCTTCCCTCTCCGTGCTTGCCCCATATGCCTCCTTTCTACAAACGTGTCTGTAACTTGCGTTATGATAGTCTTCGTTCAAATGCATGTATTGCCTGGCAGAACTCAGAGTTTTGCCTCTCCTTCCTAATTGGTATTGTCCTCATCCGGAGACTTGCCATTATTTCTCCTCTGAGGGAAAGGCATAAAATTAATTAACACAACACTTCCCCTTGCCTTTACCTCACAGAAACTTGGCCAGTCCCAGTGAGTTACGATGTCCCAGAAACACTTGTCTAACTAGTGGTTTGGTAAAAATGTCAGCCACATTTCTAGCAGATTGAATGTACTTGAATTCAACCTGCCCCTTTGCAATAGCTTCACGGGCAAAGTGACAGCTAATTGCAATATGCTTTGTGTGTTTGGAGTACACCGGATTCCTCAGGTGGTTTATACACCCTTGGTTGTCACAATGAATCTTCACTATCCACGGTAACACTCCAATTTCCTCCAGGAAACCTCTCAGCCAATTTGCTTCCTTTACAACAGCACTTGCTGCCATGAATTCAGCCTCCACTGTTGAAGTGGCAACAGCAGATTGCTTTTTACTTCCCCACACCACTGCTCCTCCAAACACAGTGAGGACAAAGCCAGTGGTAGAGAAGCGATGATCCTGATCACCTCCATAGTCGGCATCCACATAGCCTTCTAGCTCTATCTCCCCCCCTCCGAGAGTTAGAACCAAATCTCGGGTTCCTTTCAGATACTTCAACACACGGATGGCTTCATTCCAATGTGCTGTGGTGGGAGATATGCGGTAACGAGACAATACACCTACTGCTTGAGCTATGTCGGGACGTGTGGTGTTGGCTATATACAGAAGAGACCCTACTAACTCACAGTAACGGTGACCTGGAGGTAGTGGACTGCCAGCACCAATGCTGTCGCTCCCATCTCTCGGTGCAGGCCTTTGGGACATTACGAAATCTTTTGTCATGGGAGTATCAGGTCCCACTGACTCAAGATCCAAGCCAAATTTCTCTACAAGTGCATCGATTTTAGGGATGCAACTCAGGGTGATCAGCCCTTTATCTCTATCTCTCATCACTTGACATCCCAAGAAATCCTTTACTTCTCCAAGATCATGGATGGTGAACTCTTTCTTGAGGAGTCCCTTCACTCTCTCGATTTCTGACATACCCTTGGAAACTATCAGAAGATCATCAACATAGATCAGCACATAGGACTTTCCTCCATCAGTAGAGCATCTCACATACACTCCCGCATCACTCTTGCACACCTCATACCCCATGACTTCAAGTTTATCATTCAGGGTTTTGTGCCAGGCACGTGGAGCCTGCTTCAGGCCATACAACGCCTTTCTCAATCGGCACACAATATGCTTATCCCCATTCTCAAAGCCAGGAGGTTGCGTTACATATACTTCCTCCTCGAGCTCACCATTCAGAAAGGCGGTCTTAACGTCTACCTGATGAATTTCACAGCCCTCTCTTGCAGCAACGGCCAGCAGAGCTCTTCTAGCTCCATAGCTACTAGTAGGAGCAAAAACCTCCATCACATCCACTCCAGGGATTTGTCTGCATCCCTGTGCCACTAATCTGGCCTTGAATCTCACCACATTGCCATGTGCATCCATTTTCACTGAAAATATCCAGTGAACATGACCAAGGGCATACTTGTATCCTTCAGGAGTTTCAGGATCTATGGGGCCCATAAGGTCCATGTGAATGACTTCAAGAGGTTTTGAACAAGTATTTTGGGTTTATTTAAATGGTGAGGCTGTCTGCCTCCCATGCATACAGGCATCGCAAGTACCTTGATGACCAATGCACTTGGATAGGTCACCTGATGGGAGTTTTAAGCCTTCTACCATTTTCTCCCTGCTCAACCTTTGCAAGTTTTGAGCAGAGAGATGACCAAAACGCTGATGCCATATGTTTACCAGATCTACATCCACCTTTGTATGGTTGCACTGTGTCTTTTCATTTGACACTGGTAGGGGAACACTGTTTTGTATAGAAAGGTCTGTGAGCCACTGATAAGGGTATACATGTTCAGCAATGCCCACAAGATCACCATTTGAATCTGTAAGGTGACAGTGAATGCCATTTATATGAACATCTAACCCATCATGATAGGCCTTCCCTACAGACAATAAACGCTTTTTAGCTGAGGGTACATGTTTAACATTGTACAGGTAAAGAGAGTTTCCTGTTTCCAGGAAGACCTGCACAGTACCCTCACCAATGATTTCCTCCCTACCACCATTTGCTACTATCAGGATATCTGGTTTATCATACTTGAGATAATTCATCATATTCTCACAGTCAGGGGAAATATGATCTGTTGAACCAGAATCTATCAGCCAACCAGAAATAGAGGGTTCAGAGCAAACTGTATGTAGCTGTGTGCAGTGGCTCTGCTTTGGTGGAGAAGCAAAGCTAACTCTCTTGCCCTCCAACTTTGGGCAGGTCTCTATGCTGTGTCCATCCTGCTTGCAGTACCTGCAAAATGGTAAAGGCCTCCCTATCTGCTGGAAGGCTGTTTTACCACTCTGCCCACCACCACCTTGATTAGCACCTTTCTCTACAGCATTTGAAGTAGGGGAATTTGGTGCCTTATACTTAAGGTTGTAACCTTGACCAGGAGAGGACTTCTGGTTAAAGGTGTTATTTTTAGGTGGTGGGGTTTGGAGTTTCTTATTCACTATCTGCATATGTGCCAGCTCTAAAGAGTGTTGTAGCAGATTCACATCAGGATTGGACACTATAATAGATTGTTGAACCTGCTTGTGTATATTATACTCCTCAGGGAGTCCATTTAAAAGCATAGTGCAGAGTGAGAGGTCACTGAACTCATGTCCTAAGCTTTTAATTGTGTTGGCTATTTTTCTACCCCTTAGTACATATGAGGAAGGTTTCTCATTTGTATGCATCTTGAAGGTGCGGGACTCTTCCTGGAGAGATATGATTTTGCCATTTGCTTTTGTAACAAATAAGGCCATCAAGTAGTCCCACATAGAGTAGGCAGACAAATGATCAGAGATTTGTATTTGATACTCCTCTGAACAAGACTGTGTTATAATGCTCTGGGCCTTATAATCATCTAAATAACCTCTCATGTCATGAAGAATACAGTATTCTACCCCCATCTCTATAAGCATTGCATGAACATATCTAGACCATATGACCCAGTTATCATCATTAAGTTTAAGGGGCTCTAACTTTGGAGTAAGCCTTTGAGAAGGAGAATTGAACTTCATGAAGGGATACCCACTGTAACCATAGGGGTTGGAATTCACCATACCCCAACTGCCAGGTACACCACTAAACCAGGGAGGGCCTGAGGAAGAACCCCCTGGTGGATTTGGAGGCCAGCCACCACCTCCTGGTGGACCACTATAAGGAGGCCCACCACCTGGTGGAGGTGGAGGAGGTGGGGCAGACACTTGTGCCGTTGACTGTGCAGCAGTTCCCTGTGTAGCACTCACACTTTGAACAGTTGGTGCAATAGAGTTTAAAATTGTAGATGTTGGAAGACTGATTGGCATTGTGCCACCAGTTGCCAAGGGAACATGCACTACTGTAGTACCTGATGATGTACTTGCCTGATTTATGTTTCCTGAAAGGAGCATAATACCTGTGTGTGGTACACTTGTCATGAATGAGGAAACATTGACTGGTGCACCTGCCAGTGGTGCACTAGGTACAGGTAAGTGTGTAGGCCTCACTGGGATCCTGACTGCAAACCTAGGTATCCCAAACAAAGGGCTTAAGACAGGTCTGGAGGCAGGCAAATTTGTTTGAAAGCCTAGAATCTAGAAGACATAGGGGCAGGAGATGCAGCAGCTTGCTGAGCAGGTACAAAGGTACCAAGGTTGTCTCGTCTTGAGAAAGCAGGGTTTAGAGGTATGTTTTGAGTCTGTGGATCATATCCCCATGCTTCCCATTCTGAGTCTCCCTGTGGTCTTTGTAGACCCTCATCAGTTTGCTGCTGCATTCCATTTAGGACCCCTGTAACATGTGACACAGAATCATCAGTGACTGCTTCTGCATCATAGGTAGGATTCCTAAAGACATTCCTGCCCATTGGGCTGGCAGGTTCTATCTCAATACTGACATTGAATCCTTCATCTTGTGATTCTGTCTGTGACATTATTCCAGAAGCCTTGACGGGCAACTGGCAAAGAAAGATTAAAAGGAAAACAAACTTGCTTGCACTTTAAACAGATATTCCACAACCACCAGATCCCAACAGCCAATACATCCAATTGTCTCTCACTACTAGATCAACACAAGTGCCTTTCCAGCGAGACAATCCAGCAACCCGAAGTTCCAAGCGATCGTTCAACCCAAGACACTACAAACAACTACGTTGAAAGCAGAGAAATGGGCGAGAATTTCTGGAGACTTGCTGAAGCTTGCAAATAGTTGTATGCGTATTATTCTCCTCGCTGCTGGCGGGAGCAGTGACCAGTATCGACACCAAACGGTGTCGCCGATACCATATTCGATTATTTGATGTCAATTTGATCAAAAACAGTTTCAGGATTCCTGCATAGCAAGCGACAGCTGAGTTAATGCAGGCAAAGGACGGTGCCAAACGGAAATACAGAGGTCCGACTTGAGGCACCGGAGAGAGCAATCAAATGTCTATTACATATATCAAACTATACAATAAAGCTCGAAACAACTAAACACACCTGCATAGCAAGCGACAGCTGAGTTAATGCAGGCAAAGGACGGTGCCAAACGGAAATACAGAGGTCCGACTTGAGGCACCGGAGACAGCAATCGAATGTCTGAGGATACGACTCTGTCTCTACCCCTTTATCCACCTAGAATCGTTGTTCCGTGCAAAACAGATTCCTATTGACAGAATACTACTTGCCAGAATGCTATATGCCGCGTCGATCGGCCCAGTCGATCAGCTCCGTCGACACTTATGGACAGAAATACTTCTACGCCTTGTCGATCGGCCTCGTCGACTCACTCGCAAAATAACCGATCGTACTTAAAAACAAGTACACTTTGCAGCCAATTGTTTATTGTACGTGGCCGATCGACTCGTACTTCGAAATCGACCGAATCAACAAGAGTCCGAAACATCCGTTGTCGTCCTAAAACATCCGTATCTCTAAGAACCTCCGGATTTTACGGAAAGACCCAATTTTTGCAAAGTAAGATAACTGTTCATTATTGTAGGGCCATAAACTAAGGTTCATACGAACATGCAACTTATGCTAAGACATTATATGTCCAATAAAAGATGTCTTTGCCAACACTAAGAACCTCCGGATTTTACGGAAAGACCCAATTTTTGCAAAGTAAGATAACTGTTCATTATTGTAGGGCCATAAACTAAGGTTCATACGAACATGCAACTTATGCTAAGACATTATATGTCCAATAAAAGATGTCTTTGCCAACAGGAAGAAGGGACACAGGTATCCCAGTACACAACTCCTCCCTGCTCAAACGCTCTGTGGCTGTCTTCCCAGGATGCCCTAACCTCTCATGCCAAAGTTTTCGCAACTTGCAGTTATGTGCAGGTTTGTGTGCAGCATGATGTGCAGACATAGGGTTCACACACACTTGACAAGCCACCTGATATTTGGTGGGATATATTCCCCTCAGAACATACAACCCATATCTTTCTACAATGCTGCACTCCCAACCCATGGGTCCCACCAGACTGCTGTAGGTCCCATTCTCACGTGGAACAAATTGAATACCATCCCTTACCCCAGCTGATACAGACAAGAGATTTGTGCTGGCCTGTGGAACACATTGTACATTATGGAGCCACAGTAACTGCCCTTCTGCATTCACCAGACACACACTCCCACTAGCAATGATGGAACCATGAGACTCTGATGTAGCCAACTGCAGTTGACGCGGTTCTGTGTACACCGTGGGGTTCTGCAATACACCAAAGTCATTAACCAGGTGGACAGTAGCCCCAGAGTCCACAAGCCATTCCTCGCACGAGTGCCCAATCCCACCACTCTGTAATACATTAAACGTCACACTGGGTAGTGAGATAGGAACGGCTTCTGCGTTTTTAGGACATGGAACATGGGAACTGTTGGATGCAGAGGGAACACTTGGCAGTGAATGCTTACTTCTGTCGCCAGCTTGCTCCTCTCCAGTACCCTTTTTCCATTTTGTGCACTCCTTGCTGATGTGTCCACGGCTCCCACACTCCCAGCACCTGACTTTTCGTGACCTCTTTCTGTCTTGCTCTGACTGGTCTGCCTCAGGGTCCTGGGACTTTGGGAGGACTGCCGCTGCCTTGGGAAGAGGTCGAGGGAGCTGGTCATTGAAGCCAGCACCATAGGCATGGCTCTGCAGGATTTTTACCACATCTTCTGAGGAGCGTCCGCAGCAATGCCCATAGAGTGCTCCTTTGAACTGTGCTAGCTCAGTGGGGAGACAATCCACAATAGCATTAGTGACATCTTCGGGGTCAATGGAGTGGGAGTTGTCCAGGAGGTTCTGGAAAAGTATGAATTTTTTCATGACAAATGTCTCGAACGTCTCCTCCCTGGTCATGTGCTCTGTTTTGAGTGTATGTAGCCACTGGCGGTTAACAGACTTGTTGTGTCCTCCAGTGAACTTATTGGCTATGTATAACAGGGCATCAAAGGCAGAGGGCTTCATTGTCAACATAGGACTCCACTCCACTGGGACACTGCCAGTGATCAGCATCATGGCAGCAGCATTTGCTCTCGTGAAAGGAAGGGGTTTCTGAAAGGCCTCCGTGCACTCCTTGTGGATAGCTGCAGTGGTCAGATCATAAAGCCAGGACTTGAAATTCCACCCATCCTTTAATAAGGGATGGGCTACCTTAACATTTGTTGTTGATGGCTTTGTTGTGTCCTCGTGCAGTAAGGCTGTCAGTATCGAAACTACTGGGAGTGTTGTCTTCTCCTGTTCTGTGGATTGACCACCCAGACTTACAGGAGGCTGTTGGTTCAGCTGGTCCACTGGAGATGATTCCGCAGACTGGGTCATTGTGTGAAAGGTTATGGGTTTCTGCAAGTCTGGGTCACTTTGCAGATATGAATCGTTCTGGATATGACGTGCAACAGGTATTCAAGGCGGACTCCTCGTACTCTGCAACCTTGGCTTCGGCGTAGCTCGATGGGCATGTGGGCCCATAACCTGTGAAAGGTTATGGGCAGAGAGAACACCTGCAAGTCCGCAAAAGGATTTGTCAATGCACTGTAGAGGTTTCGTCAGTCAGACCTCGACACACCCTTTGGCGCGACTGATACAGGTTCGAAAGGAGCGCCTTCCCTTGCGGCAACCAATAAGCAAGTGCGACTGTCTCAAAGACAAATCAAATATGCAATAGCAAGCTTCAACTTGTAGCAAACAGACAGGACTTCCATTCCGTGGCACAGGATTCGGCCAACCAACGAATCGATTACATGGGACAATGTTACTGCTTGCCCTACTGGCACAATCTCATATACGCATGAATTACTTCTCTCATCAGCTGATTTCATAGCATCGTCTCAGACATGTTCTGTGCCGGACCTGAGTCCGGCACACTCGTTCCCTTGACGACCTAACAGCACAGTTTTGCGACAGTCAACAAAATATCTAACCAAATAGGAATTATCTCATTAAATCACAACTACATCAATACCTGTAAGTCCGCAAAAGGATTTGTCAATGCACTGTAGAGGTTTCGTCAGTCAGACCTCGACACACCTATTGCCCCAAGCATTACGATTTAGCCAGAGCAATGAGCAACATTGCAAATGCAGTGGTTATCAAATACATCATGCTATTCTATCCTCTGTCAAAGTGACAACGTACCCTTTGGCGCGACTGATACAGGTTCGAAAGGAGCGCCTTCCCTTGCGGGAATCAATAAGCAAGTGCGACTGTCTCAAAGACAAATCAAATATGCAATAGCAAGCTTCAACTTGTAGCAAACAGACAGGACTTCCATTCCGTGGCACAGGATTCGGCCAACCAACGAATGACGAGTCTGTCGCCTCCAGCAGTTAAATACCTGACCGTGTTTGGCGCCCAAGGGACTCGATAAAAGTCGAGTCCCTGAAAGCTTCTCACTCCAAAAGGTCCCTAATTGGTAATCCAATACGGATGATGTTTCCTAGACAAAACACCTAAAGGTCCCATTTTCTGTACCTGATTAAACACACTGATGTGGCCGCCTAAGAATTAGTTTGACTGACCTCGAATGCGTATTCGAGGTCCCAAAAACAAATTCCACTGAGTGCCACGATGCTGTGTGAGTCAATGCAAAGTTGTCCTAACCTCTTCGTGAAGTTACGTGAGGAAGACTGAAGTCTGTCAAGGAATTATGTCGCTTCACAGCCAAGTTCCTAGGACTAGCTGGGAGACATATGCAGTAGTTTACACCTAAGGCACAACAGTGTCGTGCCGTCCAGGGCAGCCTGGCATGCACGACTGTTTTGCCTAGGATGAGTCAGAAGAATACCTCTGAATAAGTCCAACAGTAATGCTCCCTAAGTAATTACCTGATCTAGGTCATTACCTACAACAATAGCCAATAAGTTCACTGGAGGACACAACAAGTCTGTTAACCGCCAGTGGCTACATACACTCAAAACAGAGCACATGACCAGGGAGGAGACGTTCGAGACATTTGTCATGAAAAAATTCATACTTTTCCAGAACCTCCTGGACAACTCCCACTCCATTGACCCCGAAGATGTCACTAATGCTATTGTGGATTGTCTCCCCACTGAGCTAGCACAGTTCAAAGGAGCACTCTATGGGCATTGCTGCGGGCGCTCCTCAGAAGATGTGGTAAAAATCCTGCAGAGCCATGCCTATGGTGCTGGCTTCAATGACCAGCTCCCTCGACCTCTTCCCAAGGCAGCGGCAGTCCTCCCAAAGTCCCAGGACCCTGAGGCAGACCAGTCAGAGCAAGACAGAAAGAGGTCACGAAAAGTCAGGTGCTGGGAGTGTGGGAGCCGTGGACACATCAGCAAGGAGTGCACAAAATGGAAAAAGGGTACTGGAGAGGAGCAAGCTGGCGACAGAAGTAAGCATTCACTGCCAAGTGTTCCCTCTGCATCCAACAGTACCCATGTTCCATGTCCTAAAAACGCAGAAGCCGTTCCTATCTCACTACCCAGTGTGACGTTTAATGTATTACAGAGTGGTGGGATAGGGCACTCGTGCGAGGAATGGCTTGTGGACTCTGGGGCTACTGTCCACCTGGTTAATGACTTTGGTGTATTGCAGAACCCCACGGTGTACACAGAACCGCGTCAACTGCAGTTGGCTACATCAGAGTCTCATGGTTCCATCATTGCTAGTGGGAGTGTGTGTCTGGTGAATGCAGAAGGGCAGTTACTGTGGCTCCATAATGTACAATGTGTTCCACAGGCCAGCACAAATCTCTTGTCTGTATCAGCTGGGGTAAGGGATGGTATTCAATTTGTTCCACGTGAGAATGGGACCTACAGCAGTCTGGTGGGACCCATGGGTTGGGAGTGCAGCATTGTAGAAAGATATGGGTTGTATGTTCTGAGGGGAATATATCCCACCAAATATCAGGTGGCTTGTCAAGTGTGTGTGAACCCTATGTCTGCACATCATGCTGCGCACAAACCTGCACATAACTGCAAGTTGCGAAAACTTTGGCATGAGAGGTTAGGGCATCCTGGGAAGACAGCCACAGAGCGTTTGAGCAGGGAGGAGTTGTGTACTGGGATACCTGTGTCCCTTCTTCCTTGTTCAAAGTGCGATACTCACTGTGACCCTTGTGTTCGGGGAAAGCAGTGTAAACCATCTTTCAAGTTAAGTTCACATGAGCCGCCTCGAGTACTGCATCGAATACATGCGGATACGGTTGGTGCCATGTCAACTCCTGGCGTTGAAGGGGAAAAGTTTTCTGTCACAGTGGTGGATGAGTTGTCTAATTTCGTTTCAGTGTTACCAGTCACTAGCAAGGCTACCATTGCATCTCATTTGACAGACACAATTACATACTGGGAGAGACAGACAGAATCCAAGGTTAAGGCGGTTAGGACTGACAGGGGCACAGAGTTCTTGAATAAAACGTTTCATGGGTTCTGTACAGAGAATGGCATTCACACTGAGACCTCTGCCGCGTACACTCCACAGCAGGATGGAGTTGCTGAGAGAATGAATCGAACATTGAAAGAGAAGGCCAGAACATTGCTGTTGGGTGTTCAGGCAGATGAGAGTCTTTGGGTGGATGCAATGCTTACTGCTGCATATTTACATAATGTGATGCCAGTCTCTGGTCAGGAGAAAACCCCATTTGAAATGTTCACTGGCTCTGTCCCTGATCTGTCCCATTTGCGCAAGTGGGGCTGTTTGGCATACGTGAAACATGCCAAACACCAGGTGTCATCTTTGGGTGCACAGTCTGAGGCAGGTATGTTTGTGGGATACTGTCCACACACCAAGGGGTACAAGGTCCGACTGCCTGGTAGGACAGTGGTGTCTCCGAGTGTACATTTTGTGGAGAGCCAGAGTGGTGCGTCTGTGTGAAAGGTTATGGGCAGAGAGAACACCTGTAAGTCCGCAAAAGGATTTGTCAATGCACTGTAGAGGTTTCGTCAGTCAGACCTCGACACACCCTTTGGCGCGACTGATACAGGTTCGAAAGGAGCGCCTTCCCTTGCGGCAACCAATAAGCAAGTGCGACTGTCTCAAAGACAAATCAAATATGCAATAGCAAGCTTCAACTTGTAGCAAACAGACAGGACTTCCATTCCGTGGCACAGGATTCGGCCAACCAACGAATGACGAGTCTGTCGCCTCCAGCAGTTAAATACCTGACCGTGTTTGGCGCCCAAGGGACTCGATAAAAGTCGAGTCCCTGAAAGCTTCTCACTCCAAAAGGTCCCTAATTGGTAATCCAATACGGATGATGTTTCCTAGACAAAATACCTAAAGGTCCCATTTTCTGTACCTGATTAAACACACTGATGTGGCCGCCTAAGAATTAGTTTGACTGACCTCGAATACGTATTCGAGGTCCCAAAAACAAATTCCACTGAGTGCCACGATGCTGTGTGAGTCAATGCAAAGTTGTCCTAACCTCTTCGTGAAGTTACGTGAGGAAGACTGAAGTCTGTCAAGGAATTATGTCGCTTCACAGCCAAGTTCCTAGGACTAGCTGGGAGACATATGCAGTAGTTTACACCTAAGGCACAACAGTGTCGTGCCGTCCAGGGCAGCCTGGCATGCACGACTGTTTTGCCTAGGATGAGTCAGAAGAATACCTCTGAATAAGTCCAACAGTAATGCTCCCTAAGTAATTACCTGATCTAGGTCATTACCTACAACACTTCCCCTTGGACGTTTCAGAGGTCCAGCTATTGTACTACTTCTCAGGCAACGCCCACTGTAGGACATGCTTCTGGGTCAGGCGTGTTTCGGGGGAGTTACTAGTGAAGGAGGTAGCTAATCTCCTCACCCTCCGCCTTTGCCCGTGGTCACTCGGTCGTGGTGAACACCAGCCGGAAAATAAGACGTCACTCGCGTGAAACGACACCAAGTGTATTGCGGTGAATCTTGAACAACACAGGGACGAGTGGTTTCGTAAAGATGTCCGCCACATTCTTCTGGGTGGGTACATACTTCACGTCCACGTCACCCTGAATGACAGCAGCACGTGCATGGTGAAATGCCACAGCAACATGCTTGGTGTACTTGGAATTTACAAGATTCCGTAAATTCCGAACACACCCAGAGTTATCAATGAACAGAGGAGGTTTCCACACATCAACATGAATCTCCTCCAAGAAACCGCGAAGCCAGATGGCTTCTTTGACAGCATGACTAGCAGCTCGAAACTCTGATTCCACTGTTGATGTAGCAGTGGCACTTTGTTTCTTGCTGCCCCAAACAACTGACCCACCATAAACTTGGAACACGAAACCTGTAGTGGATGCTCGCATATCTAGATCACCCGCATAGTCGGCATCGACATAACCCTCAAGAGGAGATGTGCCCCCACCAAGCTGGAGTGCAAGATCCCGAGTGTCCTTCAAATACCGGACCACTCGAAGACCTTCTTGCATATGTGCAGTGGTAGGTGTGCCTCTATACCGTGAAAGAACCCCTACCGCATGAGCAATATCAGGACGTGTGGTATTAGCTAAATACAGAAGAGAGCCAATCAGCTCACAGTAACGATGCCCGGGTTCCAAAGCAACCCCAGCCCCATCAATGGGATTGGACTGAGTGGAGTGACTGGTGTGCACAAATGATTTACTCATAGGTGTGTCATAGGCCCGTGTGTCACCACTAAGTCCAAAACTGTCCACCAATGCATCTATCTTCAGCCCACTACTCATCCACATCAGCTTCCGCTCTCGATCTCGAACAATCTGACATCCCAGGAAATCCTTGACTTCCCCAAGATCATGAATAGAGAACTCTTTCCCTATAGTCTCCTTAAAGGCCAATACACGTGGGAGAGCCTTTGACATGATCAGCATGTCGTCTACAAAGAGAACCAAATACACAGGATCTTCCCCTGGAACATTTGACACATAGATTCCTGCATCTGACATGCATGCAGTAAATCCATGTTTAGCCAGTGTGGCATCAAGCGTATGATACCAGGCACGTGGAGCTTGTTTGAGGCCGTACAGAGCCTTACGCAAGCGACACACTTGGGGACCACCATTGTGAAATCCTGGAGGTTGGGTAACGTAAACCTCTTCCTCCAGATCCCCATTCAAAAAGGCCGTTTTTATATCGAGCTGATGAATTTCCATATCCTCAGCAGCTGCCTTACACAGAAGAACACGTCGAGCCCCAAAGCTACTGGTGGGTGCGAAGACTTCGTCCACATCAATACCCTGAATTTGACGACATCCTTGTGCAACAAGACGAGCTTTGTACCTTATAACATTACCATGGGCATCGACTTTTACAGAATAGATCCAGTGAACTGGGATGACTTTCTTTCCTCTGGGTCTTTCAGTGTACTCAAAGCACTCATGAGCATCGAGAGAGTTCTTCTCCTCGATCATGGCTTGTTCCCAAAACACCCACTGATCAGACATTCGTGCCTCACGATAGTTACTTGGTACAGGAATCTTGCTAAATCTCACTCCTGCAGGACTAGCAAGGCAAGCACGTAGAAAAGCAATACTGGCAGGTTCACTGGCATCCCCTCCTGAATCCGCGGTACGGAACACACATGAAGGCATCTCCCCACTGGGTTCTCCCCCATCTTGCTCATGCAAAATGTCTCTAACAATCCTGGCAGATCCTGCCCATGGATTATCTGAGCTCTGCCTTGTGGCAGATGGCAGATTATCAAAGAATGCAACCTTGCCTCTGGATCTCATCTGACCCACTACTCTCCGTGCTTCCTGACTCCCGCTCTCATCTTCTCTCACAGCAGCAGCAGTTATCATCTCTTCATGTTCACATACCATCTCAGAATGGTCCACTGCGTCATGCACATTGCTAACTCGAAGTCGAGTTTCACGATCAGATTCACATTTTGCATTAACAAGCCTCCCTACAGCCTCATCACGTACATGCATAGCAACAGCATTGTCATCGCTACACTGATCAACAGCACTTGAATCACCCTCCACTGCAGAGTCAATGTCAACTCCAGTACCCCTCCCAGTACATTCAGCTTCTCCTGCTTCCCCTACGTCTCCTGCTTCCCCTGGTTCCCTGGACGTTGTAATCCCCCCTTCTTCTGTACTGGTGTCATCATGTACAGTGACGGTGGTAGGAGCTTCATCAGCAGCTTCGATCCCAGCCTGCTCTGTGATGTCACCAGACTTGGGTTGCTCTTTACGAGCATTTCGTTGCTGCAGACGCTCTGCACGTGTCAAAGCTCCAGGCTGCAGCTGGAAACGTGCCGTACCACCAGGCCAGAGGAATGCGCCCGGGGTGCGTGAAGTTGGAGACTTGGCCAGTGGTACTGCCATGAGTCTAAGTCGGGATATGGTGCGAATCCCTCCACTGGTGGTTGGTGCAGAGGTCCCATGCCTGGTAGCAGCATGCATGCGCCTGGGCACCTCACTGACTCCAGGTGATTGGCTTGAGGATGCTGGACTGGGCGCAGTAGAACCAGGAGACCCCACTGGGGATGGCGCAACAGGGGCGCAGGGTGCAGTGAGGTTGGGGTGCCTAGTGCGCGCAGGGGGTGCACAAGGTGCGCGGGGTGCAGTGGGGTCTGGATGCAGTCGGGCAGTTTGAGGGCGAGCTGGGGAGGGTTCATCGTCCTCGCTACTGTTGTCCTCCATGGGAATTGTTGCCTCAGTGGATGCAGGGGTCTCCAATTCCACAGGATTCAGGTCCTGGTCCAGGCTGGGTCCCGGTTGGGGTGAGGCTGGGTCCGGTTCCAGGCTAGATCCAGGCTGGGTTGCAGATACAGGACCGGGCCCAGCAGCTTGCAGCCCAATGGCAGACGCACCACTCTGGCTCTCCACAAAATGTACACTCGGAGACACCACTGTCCTACCAGGCAGTCGGACCTTGTACCCCTTGGTGTGTGGACAGTATCCCACAAACATACCTGCCTCAGACTGTGCACCCAAAGATGACACCTGGTGTTTGGCATGTTTCACGTATGCCAAACAGCCCCACTTGCGCAAATGGGACAGATCAGGGACAGAGCCAGTGAACATTTCAAATGGGGTTTTCTCCTGACCAGAGACTGGCATCACATTATGTAAATATGCAGCAGTAAGCATTGCATCCACCCAAAGACTCTCATCTGCCTGAACACCCAACAGCAATGTTCTGGCCTTCTCTTTCAATGTTCGATTCATTCTCTCAGCAACTCCGTTCTGCTGTGGAGTATACGCGGCAGAGGTCTCAGTGTGAATGCCATTCTCTATACAGAACCCATGAAACGTTTTATTCAAGAACTCTGTGCCCCTGTCAGTCCTAACCGCATTAACCTTGGATTCTGTCTGTCTCTCCCAGTATGTAATAGTGTCTGTCAAATGAGATGCAATGGTAGCCTTGCTAGTGACTGGTAACACTGAAACGAAATTAGACAACTCATCCACCACTGTGACAGAAAACTTTTCCCCTTCAACGCCAGGAGTTGACATGGCACCAACCGTATCCGCATGTATTCGATGCAGTACTCGAGGCGGCTCATGTGAACTTGGCTTGAAAGATGGTTTACACTGCTTTCCCCGAACACAAGGGTCACAGTGAGTATCGCACTTTGAACAAGGAAGAAGGGACACAGGTATCCCAGTACACAACTCCTCCCTGCTCAAACGCTCTGTGGCTGTCTTCCCAGGATGCCCTAACCTCTCATGCCAAAGTTTTCGCAACTTGCAGTTATGTGCAGGTTTGTGCGCAGCATGATGTGCAGACATAGGGTTCACACACACTTGACAAGCCACCTGATATTTGGTGGGATATATTCCCCTCAGAACATACAACCCATATCTTTCTACAATGCTGCACTCCCAACCCATGGGTCCCACCAGACTGCTGTAGGTCCCATTCTCACGTGGAACAAATTGAATACCATCCCTTACCCCAGCTGATACAGACAAGAGATTTGTGCTGGCCTGTGGAACACATTGTACATTATGGAGCCACAGTAACTGCCCTTCTGCATTCACCAGACACACACTCCCACTAGCAATGATGGAACCATGAGACTCTGATGTAGCCAACTGCAGTTGACGCGGTTCTGTGTACACCGTGGGGTTCTGCAATACACCAAAGTCATTAACCAGGTGGACAGTAGCCCCAGAGTCCACAAGCCATTCCTCGCACGAGTGCCCTATCCCACCACTCTGTAATACATTAAACGTCACACTGGGCAGTGAGATAGGAACGGCTTCTGCGTTTTTAGGACATGGAACATGGGTACTGTTGGATGCAGAGGGAACACTTGGCAGTGAATGCTTACTTCTGTCGCCAGCTTGCTCCTCTCCAGTACCCTTTTTCCATTTTGTGCACTCCTTGCTGATGTGTCCACGGCTCCCACACTCCCAGCACCTGACTTTTCGTGACCTCTTTCCGTCTTGCTCTGACTGGTCTGCCTCAGGGTCCTGGGACTTTGGGAGGACTGCCGCTGCCTTGGGAAGAGGTCGAGGGAGCTGGTCATTGAAGCCAGCACCATAGGCATGGCTCTGCAGGATTTTTACCACATCTTCTGAGGAGCGCCCGCAGCAATGCCCATAGAGTGCTCCTTTGAACTGTGCTAGCTCAGTGGGGAGACAATCCACAATAGCAATAGTGACATCTTCGGGGTCAATGGAGTGGGAGTTGTCCAGGAGGTTCTGGAAAAGTATGAATTTTTTCATGACAAATGTCTCGAACGTCTCCTCCCTGGTCATGTGCTCTGTTTTGAGTGTATGTAGCCACTGGCGGTTAACAGACTTGTTGTGTCCTCCAGTGAACTTATTGGCTATGTATAACAGGGCATCAAAGGCAGAGGGCTTCATTGTCAACATAGGACTCCACTCCACTGGGACACTGCCAGTGATCAGCATCATGGCAGCAGCATTTGCTCTCGTGAAAGGAAGGGGTTTCTGAAAGGCCTCCGTGCACTCCTTGTGGATAGCTGCAGTGGTCAGTCATAAAGCCAGGACTTGAAGTTCCACCCATCCTTTAATAAGGGATGGGCTACCTTAACATTTGTTGTTGATGGCTTTTTTGTGTCCTCGTGCAGTAAGGCTGTCAGTATCGAAACCACTGGGAGTGCTGTCTTCTCCTGTTCTGTGGATTGACCACCCAGACTTACAGGAGGCTGTTGGTTCAGCTGGTCCATTGGAGATGATTCCGCAGACTGGGTCATTGTGTGAAAGGTTATGGGTTTCTGCAAGTCTGGGTCACTTTGCAGATATGAATCGTTCTGGATATGACGTGCAGCAGGTATTCAAGGTGGACTCCTCGTACTCTGCAACCTTGGCTTCGGCGTAGCTCGATGGGCAGGTGGGCCCATAACCTGTGAAAGGTTATGGGCAGAGAGAACACCTGTAAGTCCGCAAAAGGATTTGTCAATGCACTGTAGAGGTTTCGTCAGTCAGACCTCGACACACCCTTTGGCGCGACTGATACAGGTTCGAAAGGAGCGCCTTCCCTTGCGGCAACCAAAAAGCAAGTGCGACTGTCTCAAAGACAAATCAAATATGCAATAGCAAGCTTCAACTTGTAGCAAACAGACAGGACTTCCATTCCGTGGCACAGGATTCGGCCAACCAACGAATTGATTACATGGGACAATGTTACTGCTTGCCCTACTGGCACAATCTCATATACGCATAAATTACTTCTCTCATCAGCTGATTTCACAGCATCGTCTCAGACATGTTCTGTGCCGGACCTGAGTCCGGCACACTCGTTCCCTTGACGACCTAACAGCACAGTTTTGCGACAGTCAACAAAATATCTAACCAAATAGGAATTATCTCATTAAATCACAACTACATCAATACCTGTAAGTCCGCAAAAGGATTTGTCAATGCACTGTAGAGGTTTCGTCAGTCAGACCTCGACACACCTATTGCCCCAAGCATTACGATTTAGCCAGAGCAATGAGCAACATTGCAAATGCAGTGGTTATCAAATACATCATGCTATTCTATCCTCTGTCAAAGTGACAACGTACCCTTTGGCGCGACTGATACAGGTTCGAAAGGAGCGCCTTCCCTTGCGGCAACCAATAAGCAAGTGCGACTGTCTCAAAGACAAATCAAATATGCAATAGCAAGCTTCAACTTGTAGCAAACAGACAGGACTTCCATTCCGTGGCACAGGATTCGGCCAACCAACGAATGACGAGTCTGTCGCCTCCAGCAGTTAAATACCTGACCGTGTTTGGCGCCCAAGGGACTCGATAAAAGTCGAGCCCCTGAAAGCTTCTCACTCCAAAAGGTCCCTAATTGGTAATCCAATACGGATGATGTTTCCTAGACAAAATACCTAAAGGTCCCATTTTCTGTACCTGATTAAACACACTGATGTGGCCGCCTAAGAATTAGTTTGACTGACCTCGAATACGTATTCGAGGTCCCAAAAACAAATTCCACTGAGTGCCACGATGCTGTGTGAGTCAATGCAAAGTGGTCCTAACCTCTTCGTGAAGTTACGTGAGGAAGACTGAAGTCTGTCAAGGAATTATGTCGCTTCACAGCCAAGTTTCTAGGACTAGCTGGGAGACATATGCAGTAGTTTACACCTAAGGCACAACAGTGTCGTGTCGTCCAGGGCAGCCTGGCATGCACGACTGTTTTGCCTAGGATGAGTCAGAAGAATACCTCTGAATAAGTCCAACAGTAATGCTCCCTAAGTAATTACCTGATCTAGGTCATTACCTACAACAATTAGGTACTGGAGTAATTCTATGTAATCGATTCTTTGGATCGCCGAATCTTGAGCCACGGACTGGAAGTCCTGTCTGATTGCAAATTGGAGCTTGCTGTTGCATATTTGATTTGTCTTTGAGACAGTTGTGCTTGTTTGGTTGCCGCAAAAGAAGGCGCTCCTGTCGAACCTGTATCAGTCGCGCCAAAGGGTGTGTCGAGGTCTGACTTACGAAACCTCTCCAGTGCATTCACAAATCCTTTGCGGACTTACATGTGTTCTCTCTGCCCATAACCTTTCACATTATACCACAAGTCCTTGCGCCCTTGTAATTTAAATATACTAGAAGTGGACTAACTCAATTATCTGGGCAACTTATTCGGTTTAACAGCAACCTAATCCTTCAGTTTCAACAGCTTCGCCGCCGCCGCCCCCTTCCCTCAACCAGCAAATCCTGATCTTTAGCATACAAACGTCCAACAAATCGGTCAATCAGCATACAAAGGCACAAACGGCCAACAAATCGGTCAATTAGCAACAAGTCTCCACCAGATACACGTTTATACTCAAACACATATCCAATAGAAATGGACTTACCTCTTCCCTTGTGCTTTAATGTAGACTTTGACAGGACCCTTGTCACGGTTACGAAACTCAAAGCACTCATTCTTGAACTGATTAAGAGCAGCGGAGTCCTATTGCCAAACAAATGGTGCACGATTCATGGCGAATCGTCGACATAGCGAATATTACTTTTGTAGAGAGTGATGGAAAGAATTATTGACGGAAAACGCTATTTTCACCTCATTGAGACAATCAATGGTTCCAAAAGCTGTCGCTCGCACGTGTCCAAGGGTGTTTGTTGGTCCGCGGTCGATGTGCGTGAGTGCGTGCGTGCGTGTGTGTGTGTGCGTGAGTGCGTGAGTGCCTGCGTGAGTGCCTGCGTGCGTGTGTGCTCGTGCGTGTGTGTGTGTGTGTGCGTGTGTGTGTGTGTGTGTGCGTGCGTGCGTGCGTGCGTGCGTGCGTGTGCGTGCGTGCGTGTTTGGGTGTGTGTGTGTGTGTGTGTGTGTGTGTGTGTGTGTGTGTGTGTGTGTGTGTGTGTGTGTGTGTGTGTGTGTGTGTGTGTGTGTGTGTGTTTGTGTGGCGCAAGATTTAACTTTTTCAGTTGCTATTCCGATGCGGATGAGAATTGGGCACAGCAATCGCAATGTCAGTCGGTGTCGGGAGCGCCCTGTAAACGTCTAATATAATAGTGGCTATCGCAAACTTGGATCCACTATACATATCCGGGGGCATGTGCACCACTACAAAGCAAGGAAGTGTCCAATTTCGTCTTTCTTTATAACTTATGAAGCTTTGCCAATGAGACCGCCTCGCATGGCTGTAACACCCTAAAGGTCATATCTATAAACCATACCCTACGAGATCAATTGCATGGCTGTCATTCCCCATAGGTCATACCCTATACACAACACCCTATGAGACCGCCTTGCATAGCTGCCATAACCTGTGGGTCACTGCTATATTTGACCCTAGGTGACACACATCACAGCGCAATGTGGGCTTGGAGAAAACCCCAAGAGCTTGGAGCAGTCACAGGGGAGTGTCTGTGTCTCGGATCGGACAATATACATCATATGTGCTATAGATATAATTCCTGTCAGTCCACCTTGCATAGCTACCACATGGTAAGCGATGCCTTGCATCAACTGCCGTGCGAAAAGCTCTTCGACGGGCCTATCCAGGCCCCACTCGTAACGCGCATAGCCCCTACCTGTTCACTAAACAACGACACTTGGCTAAAACCCCGGGATAAGCCAATGCCACAACAGATGGCAATGGTGAGGTCACACTCCAGCATAAACGGCCCAGATGTCAAAATCTGTTGTGGTTTAAGAGTACTCGTGGTTCAATGTTACAAGTTACAAAGAAGAAAGAAGTATGACTACTCTTCAACATTCTCCACAATCCTTTCTTTTTGAGAGATCGACTTTGTTTCAATCCTCTCTTTTCGAGAACGATCTTACAGCACTTATTCCCGAACTTTTTCTCATATCAACCACTCTTTTTCTTCTAGTATACGGAGTGATTTTTACCACCAAAGGACCAACTGCAAGCCTTCTGGTATTAAATATTAGCGGTTACATTTTTAAAGCGGAGCGGTGTGTGTAGGGGGGGGGGGTGGAGTGGGCGATGCTAAAAGCAGGTCTAGTAAATTTCTTTCAATTATTTTAAAACGTAAGGTGATATCTCTTCGATGTGACTCCCCACATGTTTTCACTGATTTCCAAGATTTAATCGCCGATGATCGGAGTGATACCTTTGACTAGAAGAGATTTCCCGGCAGCCAAAAGGGGTTGCCCCCTTCGCTGCCGGGAAATCTTCAAAGTAACCGTTTCAATGACTTTTAGCCTTACATTGTAAAGTTGTGGTTTAACAGTACTCATGGTTAAGTGTGTAGAGTGGCTTCCAAAGCCCATCCCTCCCGAAGGTGACAGTACCGCACAATACGTTGACCACAAGTACCGCAACCAAATCACCAATTGCTGCAGGTCATTCGCTCCCTTAGGCTTTGTTGGGAATTATAAAACCAGAAGTTTGGGACTTTTTAGGACATATGTGTTGGTGGGTTTCTTTGTTTGTGGAACCTTGGCTGGCAGTGTGCGTGGATCTGCTATCGTCTAGTAGTCCTGCGGCTGTGCTGGCCAGGCCACTGCTACTTATGTGCGTGTTTGCCGTCTTTGTTGGATTTTGACGACAGTGTAATGCCCCCTTCTCAAGTCAAACCTGGTTGAGAAGCTATTTTCATTGTTTAAGGTGTCACACAGAGGCAGTTGGGCGGTTTTAGTACTCATATTTGGCTTATCCTTGGCCCTGTCCTTTTTATGGGGGGAGGGGGGGTGTTCCTGTGCCCTTTGTTGAACCCCATGCATCATCGTTTTCGCCAAGTGTTTGCCGGGCTTTCGGGGTTCATTCCAATCTGTAGGCCACTGAAGGATTGCTCCAACTGGTTACCCTCTAGTGGCCGGACAATTGAATTCTGCTGTGACGGTAACAATTGTGTATGAAAAACAATCATTTGGAGCAAGTCGCAGCCCCATAAGACGGCGTTCATGCTACGAGACGATGAGGACCACCAGCAGCGCAGCAGCAGTAATGAAGCTGGCCCAACAAAGAGCAATATATCCCCCATGTGTTACTATGGAACGATGGTTCAGAAAGCCTTGAAGACGCCTCCACATGCACACCCCCCCCCCCCCCAAAAGGGTCAAAACAAGATGGTTGGACCGCCACAGTGACTGTCGTCACAGGAGCAAGATGGCAGAGTGGGGCTGCTAAATTTGACCAGCCGGAACCCCATCCGGCCCTGGTGGGCTTCCAATACTGCTGGAACTTGGCAGCAATTAGACAGGACGAGCCAACATGTCCACGTAAACGTCGCGAGGCCTTCCTCTCACGTATGGAGGTCTAAGCACTGGACGTTTCTGGCCATGGAAAGTCAGTTGAAGCCGGCTTTCCATTTGACGCGCTGCCGAGTTGCCACTTCGGCTTTTGCTGTGGTTACTAAAGAGAACCAGAGCACGTCACAACAGTCCAAACATACCTTATCTCTACTACAGTTGCAAACAGTTCTGTACCTTTTTCTTGAAGTCGATTACATTATGTGCCCCAAATGTGCCAGAAGGGGACACAGCAGTGTCTCGAGGTGTGCAAATCGGTCGCTTGTCTCAACAGGCTTACAGGGACTTACAGGCCAAGCAAACCTCGGCAGAAGTATAGGGATACCAGTGCCCTCTTGCACATGCCATGCAGGAAGTGTCTCACTCTCTCATCGTAATCATTTTCATTAATGAACGTCATATGCAAATCAATGTGAGTCTTGCTCGGCTGCAAAGTTCTCACCTGCAGGCTACAATGTTACTCGAGCTTCTGGCTTTTTGAATATGGCCAGGCTGGCATTCCCACCACCATATAGTACATTAACAGACAGCCTGGCCAATCACGCCATTTAGGTACTCAGCCAAACTGAATCCACTGGCCAAGCCTTTAAGAAGACGAAGTAATTACTCTCATGCAGAACCGCTCGAAGTGGGCGCAATGCGAGAAGTTTATACCCGTTCTACCGGGGTGAGCACATAGTACATGTTCTACAATATACATAATGATCCACCAAAAAAAAGTTGACCTCCACCATTCAAGCACACGTAGTCCAACTCAAACCTAGGCCAGGGTAAGCCCAGAAACAACCTGCCCTTGCATCCACAGTGTCTTTACAGCTCTCGGGCCCTAGCTAGGGGGCCATATGCTGCTCCTCACAAACTCCTCTACTTGACACACGCCCTCTTCAGAGGCTGATGTTCTTTTCTCATAGCGACAGTCTGGTAAAAGAATTTAAAACTCTAACGATTATGGGAAACAGAGAAAGATCGGGAGGGCCGGCGCTTGCTGCTCCGGCGTCCAGTGCCGCTTCCGAATACAAGCTTCTCACCACGTCCTCTGGACGCCACAGGATCCGAATTTATGCAGCCCATCAAGGCCAGCTCCGCTAGTGCATCCTGCAAGTTATCCAGTTCCCAACACTTCAACAGAGCCTTCCCCCAGCACACCCTAACATTATCTGGCACAAAATACTGCAAAGCCCCAGACAAAGACGCCTGCCTGACGCTTCCCCCCATGCCCAGACCATCCCACCATTTCAGGAATGAACACAAATCATCTCATGACTTGAACACAGATTAAGGTGCTTCATACCAAGTCAATTACAAGGTCCTCGTCTTCGACATATCACTTGTAAATAGCAGCGACACATTACAAAGTGCAAAGCCCCCCATAGCACCTTGGCTGGAAAAGATACCCTTGTCGGGCATGTCACTTGAAATGGTTACCTTGTCAGGGATGTCACGCAGGCGCTGAGCCCATGCATAGGGATCATCACTGTCTTCGTAGCTGCGGCCAAAGGATGTAGAGGAGCTAAGCCCTAGCCCCATTTGTGAGGCCATATCGTCGGAGCCCTCCACTACCTCCAACGAGCCCAGGGATGCTGAGAGGGCTCCCAGATCAGCTGTAGCGCTGCCAGGCTCGCCCTCCGTCTCATAGCGGGTTTCCAGCACAACCACTTTACGTGTCTGTGAGTCTCTTTTGCGGACCTTCAGCCCCACGCACATAACTCAGCTCTATCGCCATTGCCAACAGCACCTAAGGTCATAACCGCTGTCCAATTATGTGAAGGACTGACATCCATCATATGCATTCAGCCACTCATTTACTCCAATCTTAAGTGTGATGGCATATATAGACAAACAGTGCCCCTATCAATTTGAGCAGTGACAGAGCACGGCCCAACTCGACATGCAAGGAGCAGGGGTCGCATTAGTCAGATGCAAGGCCATGTTCACATGCTCTGAACATGCCAATCCACAGCTGGGCTCCGGGCACAACGAGTAGAGACATTCGGGCATGAGGCTGAGCTCATCAGCTTATGGGCAGCTAAATGTGCATTCCAGCAATCTGGAGGGGTGGCGTGGGGGCCCCCCGGGGGTGGGGGGAAAAAAGAGGATAAAGAATCACCTGGACTATGGGCACTTTGTTGTGCAGCAGGCAGTCCACAGAATCTTCGGTCCAATGAGTAACCCAGTGTGCGCGCTCCCGCATCTCTATGACAAGAGGAAATGTGGGCGGTGCCTTTCTCTCTAGAACACTCTTCTGAGTGCCCCGTATACGCGCCTCCTCATCCCCTGGCCAATGGCGCCGTTGAATCAGTTGTAAAGCCCAATCGCAACTCACCCTAATCTACCAGCAGCTACACCATTTTCAGGTAATGTGGGCTCTCTACAAGTTTCCTCCCTGCCCCTCTGTCCTTCCCCCCCTTTCATCTCTCCCCCTTTTTCCCCCTAGTCATAATGCCACTCCCCCCCCCCCCCCCCCGCGGCCCATCTCCCTCCCTTCGGCCTTGATAAGGCCCCCCTTATCCACCTCCCCCCAACACACACACACACACACACACACACACACACACACACACACACACACACACACACACACACACACACACATTGCTAGACTACAATCCCATGCTGTCTGCTTCCTCTCTAGGACTCATCCCTTTGAAGCTTCAGGACTATCACAGTTGCAATAACCAACTGACAAGTGAAACAGCCCCATGTAGACCCCCCGAATACATGCCCAAGTACAACCGCTTCAAAGAGGACTGAGCATCGTCGTCATACAGCAGAGCCAGTAAACCCCTCCTAACACTTGGGCATCCTGCACACTAGAGAGAGCAGATGAGAGGAGAGGGAAGCACCAAGGGTGACGGACTGGATACCCCCCACCAAGTCTGACAATGTGGGGTTCTTGAGCAGGTTCTCCAAAAGCTGGCCATGCGCTGTCCCCACAAGTTGCACTCCTCTCTCTGAAACCCCATTCCATGTCAATCCATTAACATTTCATGCTACACTTCAACCTCTGATCATCACCATCACATAAAAACAGTGCAGAAATGTAGAAATATCGACTATGCCATAACAGAGACCATCTTGCCTCTGCTTCAAATCAGCCGAAGAATTCTTGCAACCGCTTCATGTGAACTTCTTGTGCTCTAGATCGTCCGCTCTTGTTGAGTGTCCATGTTTGGCCAGTTGCGAGCAACCGTCCAAAAATGGACAGTTCAACAAGCTAAGATCCCTACAGAAACAACTTGGTGCAATCTGTTTGCCATGCAGTGCGTCCTCCTTTCAATAGAACCTTCCTTGGAGAGCCTTCCATAGAGTAATGTCCACAACTTACACAGACTGCAAAGTTTGAGACCACTAAAGGCCACCAATGGCTGCTGAGGTGCTGCGCACACCACCGTGTGTGGAGACGGCTCTCAACTGCTCAAATAACCGCGTGAAATACTCCTTCCTTAGGAAACATCAAGAAACACGCTACATGTGAGGGTAAAGACAATGCGCACGACAGGACAGATGAAAGAAAACCAATATTGCTTTGGAAGGCGTCAAAAGTCGCAACGTGCGTGGGAAAACGACGATTAGCTAAGTACAAAGTTTGTTTCAAGGGGAAAAATAATATCGCTCACGTCATGCACACAATAGACTAATTCGTGAAGGGAACAGGGATTGTGTACCGGCAATTGTGCGGCAGGCGAGAGCTTCGGCCTCTGTCCCAATCTCATCTACAATCACCACTTCAGGCATGTGGTTTTCTACAGCCTCCACCTGTTCAAGTGCCCCCCAGTCAGTCCCTCTAGAGCTTATGGCATAACAGATCAACCATGATTCATAGCACCCAGCAGATGCAGTAATCCAAGCAGTGCAAGCAACAGTAATGTGTTGAGAGCGAATCTTGCTTAGGGTACAGCCAATGGAGTCTAGTCTTGCAGAATGAGATGTTGTCATACACTGCCCCATGCTGGCATGCTCAGCCTTGCCTGCACACATATGCTCAGCTCCGAAGGGCCTTCCGTTCACTTTCAAAATCCAGATTGCTTCTGAACCCTCCCCCCACTCACTGCTAGTGGATCAGAGGAACACATACAGGAGAACGGTTCGACACTTACAAGAACCCTAGTGGCAACCAGGGCAGGCACATTACCGGGGACGACAGGCTCCTACCATAATGCGGTGTTGCAGGGATGGGTCAGGAACTTGCATGCGGCGGGCACCCCCAATAGCAGGATGCGGCACGTCCCCATCACCCCCGATCTCGTTGGAGGTGTCCACAATGACCACCCGCTTGTGCAAATCATCCGCCAAAACACGGGCCATTTCCCGAATCACTGTGGTCTTACCCACTCCAGGCCGCCCCAAGAAGAGCAGTGAGTTGGGTGCTGCGCCACCAGCAGCTTCATCAATATTGCACACAGGAACGTGCAAATTGAGATGGTAGCTAGCCAGTGCCTTATACATTGATGCCAATGTACAAAAGTATATGGCAAGGCGCTTGTTGACAGCCTTCCCCCCCCCCCCTTTTGCCCAGCCTTCCAAGAACCCCCTCAGAATTATTTAACACACACCAGAGGAAAGACCGCATGGGCCAGAGACATGCCAAGGTGCATTGATTTCAATTGAAGCAACGGCTATCACAAATTACTCCTAGCAGTTTTCAGAGGGCATCCCGGAGGCAATGGGTGTTTCCTGAGATTTTCCTGTTAACAGCAGAGTCCAAGAAAGCCTGACCTCCCCAGCATACTTCCACACACCGAGCCCAATCAAAAGGTAAAAAAAGAGTAGTTCGCACAACGTGCATTAGCTTGAAGGGTTCGCGGGGCGCACTGTCTAGGATATCCCGGATCATGTCGATGTGGCCGGTCACTGCCCGGCCAACCCGACACGTGAGACCTATGATTGTGCCCTTGCGATTACGGATGGCACTGATGCGATGCAGTGTGCCCTGAACTCCAGCACGATTGTCCCCACCAAAATCCCCAACGGCTGTCTCAGCCGCCTTGAGGTCCTCCCAAGTGATCTGCAATAAAGAATGCAAGAATTAGGCGGAACCATAACAGAGACTGAAAAGGGCCAGTAACTCAAATGCTTCTGACACTCATTCTTGAGCCCAATTTAACTTCCTGAATGGATCAATTCGGCAGTGGCTCTGCCATCTTGACAATGAGGGGGCCCTGCGGACAAATTGTGGGCAAGTCAGCAAATATAGTGTTTCTTGTTGCCCATGAAATGCAACATCCAACCAATATCCCTAGCTCTCGCCTGCCCTGTGTTCCTTATGATGTTTTGTCCCCAGGTTTTGTGCTGTATTCCTGTAAAACTAAACCCCCATTTACAGAAGGCTGCCAGCCACGAGCGGAACGGGGCTCCGTCTTACAAGCAGGTGGGACACATTCAACTTAGAAGGAATTTCCCTTACATAGAAGGACACATGACCCTTATTAACATAAGAAGCTTTGGGCTCATTAAGAAAAAACAGAACTAACTACCTCAACAGGCAACACCGGGCTTCTACTGGGACCCCTGCCTTCTGCACAGGCCATGAAGGTACCCCCATCAAGGTTGAAAAGCAGATAATGGCACACACAAAACTGGGAATGCCTGAAGTCTGCTTGCACAAACTGGTCTAGGAGGCAAGAAGACAATTATCATTGAGTTTCCCATGAAGGAGGAAGTGGAGCACCTTTCTACGGAAAATCACCATGGAACTAATCTGGTGCTGTGTAAAGCAGAGTCGCTGTACTTAAATTCTACATTGCAAGGGCATGGAGATCAAGGGTAGAGCACCTACCTCCGCTTCCCGTAGATACTCACCCCCGCGACCACCAAGAAACCGTGCTTCAGGTCTTCTCCCCAAATCAAGAACTACCTGATTAAGAGAAGGGAAATTCAGCAAATCATCATTGCACAGTGCCTTACAAGCCGACTCTGATATCATGCAAGCCTTGCATGTATAGAGACCAAAATTTTATACGAAACCAGTTACCTCGAGCAGAGATGGGCGGTTTTCGTGATTTACAAGGGGGCCACGAATGTCTGGTGGAAGGACCTGCCCACAAAAACAGTCTTAGCAGATCCACAAAAATATCCTATCACCGATAGGAATACCAACACCACCACAACATGCCTTTTATGAAAGCACACGATCAAAGCCAATATAAATCAAAAGCACAACAACAAATGCAATAGACTAAGTGAACAGGGCCTTGCCTGCAAAAGTGCGTCCAAGTCGTCCCTGACCATCACAGTTCCGTCTTCCTCATGCAAACAACTGTCACCTGTGAATACACCACAAAAGAACAGTCATGAGCCACTTACCATAATTTCAGTGGAGTAACAAAGCCTTTTCAATATTTTATCCGTACCTTGGCAGAGGCTGTTGTCACCAACGACGGAGGCATAACACGACGTCTGTCTTACGTCGTCCTTAGAATGTAAGCAGGACCTAGAAGAAGCTTTAAAAGAGCCAACCAGATGATGGAACTGGGTCTGACACCTGCCCATGCACATCGGCGCCATCATTGCCTCACAATGCCCTACTTAAGCGGAGCACAGCTACAGGAGGGGAGAACCAACAGAAAAGGATATACCTCCTGTAACTCGGTAAAGGGACTCCAACACATCTGGGCGAAGCTTTGACGCGGAGACTCGTCGGGCCCGTCCCTAAGGAAATGATGGGAGTGGGAGCCATCTGAAAACCCAACTAGTGCCAACAACTTTAACAGCGAGAAAGCATCCTGTATGTACCCCAAGAACTGTTAAACTTGTAAATGACAATACGAGGTTTCCAATCCGTCCCTTCTGCGTTTAGCAGTTGCATTTGTCTCAGTATTCCTCAAAGATTCTCGAGCTTTACAACAGTCGGCAGATTGCGATTCGGGAGTCACGATTCGTGAGTTACGAATCGTAACTCACGAATCGCGCGCGCAGCGAGTCTGGCCACTGGCCACGGGTTGTTGAACCGTTGTTCCCCGGAGGCCCTCAGGCTAACGGGCCCCTGTGGGCCGCCCGCCCCTCGAAGGCAGTGCCCGAGCCGGCCCCACTTCGCTCTCCCCCGGGGGTGACCGGGGGCCACTGTCGGTGACTCACTGACCCCCAGCTGGGCCCCCTAACTGGGGGCCTTCTTTGGGCCGATCGGGCCCAATTGGCCCAAAGAAAACGCCGCATCGTTGGGCTGCTGTGGCAAGCTCTTCATTTTTACATCAAGTATGAAGGTTGCTGAACAGATTTTTTTTGGAAAGGCTGAGCAGATGTTGGGGAAGGAGGCAGCAACCAGGTTTCAACTCGTCCGGTAAACCTCGTCGGGGGAAAGCGAGGTAACTTTGCAGTTCTCTCGAAATACCGCAGGTAGCCCTGTTCATGGGGTTCTGGTCCTGGAACGTGGTGGGAGTATTGTGGCTCCTTGCCGCAACTGATGCAGTTGATCACTTCCAGTATCAGGTATGATCACTTACTCAGCAAGCGGTGTTTTAAAACGTGACAATATATCGCGGGTTTAAACAATTGAAATAAATTTTTCTATGTTATCGCCCCAAGAGGTATTGCATTGCAACGGGGGTGCGTTTGGGGCATGAAGTGGTTTCTCCTGCGGTCTGAAACTTCGTTATCTATGGGTACCTGCAGTGCTGCTACAAAAGGAATTTCAAGACCAGCCCTAGTACTCTTGGCTTACATAACGGAAGTGCATCTACCATATTTCTAGCTCTAACACGGGGGACTTTGGTGCGGCACTGGCTTCACGGTTTGGCACGGCTTTAAAGCTGTGTTGTGCACTATGCATAGTTCTTACATCAGGGCAATCAGGATTGCTGTGCCCTTGAAAAACTCCCATCTGAACTGGCTTGTTATGCAGACTGGCTTAGCATTTGCACCAAACATCCAGCCCTTGCCGCCAGGTGGATTTGTGAAGGCAGAAGGATTAGATCCATCTTCTCTTAGTTTCCAGCAGCACTGGTCTGAATTGCTCCATTGGCTCCAGGGAATGACCTGCTCATGGCTTTCAGTGTGGCCAGAACCCTTGCATTGCACACGACCTTCAAGCTCGACACCAACTGCGTGCATCTTTACCTACTTGCCAACTGCGGATTTATGTCTTGACACCCTTATTACTTGGGAGAATAGAGTAAGCAGTGGGACACTCTGGGGAAATCCAGGCATAGGAGATGTTGCCACTCTTCTGAAAGCAAAGTATCTTTCGATGAGCATCAAGCTTCACTGTGACACAAAGAACCTCAATGATCCACTTAGACACTGGGTCGGGACACTTTCCATTGCTGCATTCTACGCAGGACCCAATGATCAAATCGTGGAAGAAGCCAGAAATTGGGTACTTGGGCAGAACATACCCAGCTGGTGCACCGAAAGTGATTTGACACAGAGCGCGACAGGTTTTGAAGATTCAGGCCGTCTGCCAAAGCTTCAAGGAACTGTGAAATACAGGGGCCAGGGGAACACGCAAAGATGGGAACAATTTGGACATGTTGAGCAAGCAAGCTCACGAAGTAGACTAGGGGGATGCAATGGGGAAACAACAAGGGTTACACAGGCGCTACGCAGCGAGGGAGGCTCCATGGCATTAGTCATCCACATTACGGGGTTCCTGGCAGCACAGAAAATGCACGGCAAATACTGTATCAGAGTGATGTTTCCTCGTGGGCTGCGACCCGTGGTACATCTTATACAGTGTGGAGATATTAGCCAGGTAAGTCAAGCACCAACACTTGCAGTGTAGAGATATAGCCAGGTAAGTCAAGCACCAACATTTTCATTCTTATTAGGGATCAAGTCAGGTTCTGAGCAAGAGCAAAATCCTGGTACTTGCACTTCGATCACGTGAATGAAGTATTGCACTGGCTCTTGACCACATTTTTCAAAGCAACAAAATCTGGTTCCTGTGAAATTCCAACGGGCGGGCGCGCGCGCGCGTGTGTGTGTGTGTGTGTGTGTGTGTGTGTGTGTGTGTGTGTGTGTGTGTGTGTGTGTGTGTGTGCGTGTTTGACAGCCAGGTCAAGAAACACCAGACGGTCTTCTCATCCTTTCCTTTTCTACTTTGTGTTTGGGGGGGGGGGGTAGTTAGCGAAAATGATTACTAAGATCTTCTTGTAATTAAAGTTGTGTGTCGACTTTAGGTCACATCGCTCAATGTGCAGCATGCCAGCCAGTTGGTTGGAATTGTCGAATCAACCATTTCGATTTGTTTCATTCCCATGAAAAACAAAACAACACTGACGGTTGTAATGCCGATGAGATACGTGTTGTTGCCCGCGAAAATTCACGGCAAGGAGCCTGAAAAGGGCATCTCAGTGCCAGCGGCTGTTGTAACAGCCAAAAACTCAGCTGGAGAGGTACGACCATACTTCGCAATGTAAGTACTCTATTTGCTGTGTAACATTCATGCTAACGTGCATCACAATCCCTCCAGTTTCAAATCTGTTATTTTTTTTTGTTTTTTTTTGGGGGGGGGGGGGGGGGGATCTTAAATGCATCAGCATCGCAACTTACACATGCACAATCCTTACCCCACCTTGTTTGGCCCACAAAGTTGCATTCAAAGCCAATAGCAACAATAGCAAGGGTTCCCACCATATCCAACCCAAACTCTAACATGCACACAGAGGAGCTCCCTGCCAAGCACGGGATGTAAGAGACCCATTAAATCGAGTCGGACAAGGCCTCCTCACCAGTACGAGTGATATGCAGGTGTTTGTCTTTTCAAATGCGCTGCTTGTTCCGCCATCAGTGCCAGACTTCAGTATGCTTGCTAATGTGTTATGCATGACAGCCACAACTGCAAGTGCATACATCCTTGGGGTTTTCAAACACCTGATGAGAGCCAAGAGGATGCCCACGAAAGAGTCTCTTGTCTGAAATCCTGGATTTGAGAGCCGAACTGGAACATTCTCTTTCTGTGAATGGCGAATTTCCCTTTCAACTGTACGTGCGACGAGATCATGCCACTCCTCCTGCTGTACTCTACACGGTTGCCCAGATGCAGCAGTCTCCCGGTTGTAACAAAACGTCAACCACTGGACAGCAATTGTACACATCCCTTACAAATATGCATGAACACGTAAGCGTGCATGCTTAACTGTCTGAACCCTGTACTACCAAAATCCCTAGCCTGTCCTCCAAAAACCCTTCACTCCTTGCTCCTGGGACCCTGAGCCCCCCTAACCTCCAAAAACGAAAAGGGGGGGGGGGGGGATTCGAACTTTATAAGCCTCTTTGCTGCCCTTTACTCTCACACACTCCTGTCTTCTGCCCTTTTAACATGGACATGCACAACCATCCATATAAATATGTGGAGCAGCGCAAGCACTGGAGGTGTCTTGTAACTCATCTTGTGCCTCGGGCCTTGGACACTCTGAAAGCTACCGAAACCCGAACGTGCTAACTGCTCAATTAGACTTTGTGGGTCCCTGTACTCACCCAAACTAGTGGAATAGCACCACTAGAGTGCCTGCAACGTATGCGTTCTCTGCAGCTTCAGAACTTTCATGGCTGCAGAGCGGGGCACCTTTTCACATTGGAAGCGAGAGCCATAGTACACTGGGAACGCTACTTTTACTGCCTGCATAACGATACAAAAGCTTCAGACCAAAGATTTGGACGACAAAACCACATTGGTAGCATCACAAAAAGAGAACCAAACTTCAACCTCTGGAACGCTCTATTGATAATGCATACCTGCCAAAATGTTGCCAGGAAGAAGAAGTGGTATGTGGGAAAAAAGAAAATTAACACGCCAGCGGTGTATGTTGCTTGGATTAAGCCTGACAGAAACAACACAGGCTCAACAAGAAGCTGCAAGCTCCAATCAGAAAGGCACAGCAGTGGTCTGCCCAAGCAAGATAAGCACAACAGCGGATAAGCTCCCACTGGTAATGGCCCCAGGAACAGGCATCAAACATACTTTGAACGATAGCATGGTCATTTTTGAAGTCCTGCAACAGTCTCTCATCACATACCATACAAAAAAACTCGCCGTCCAACACTGCCTCGACGAACAAGGCGATTCCAAAAATTGTTCGTCTTCGCTGCACGCCTTGCCAGAGTTGTGTAGCTTGTATCATAACCATGCTGCAATATGAAGGATCGACATGCAACCTGTTGAATTCACGCAATGCAGCCCATAAATCCCTTGGCTGTGGATGCTGGGAATGAGGAAACACTGTACAACAATATTGTGGCAACCAGAGGTCGACAGAAAAAGGCTTTGAATTCATACAGCAGGCCTTGCTCACCTGGACCACCAAAAAATAGAGAAACTGCCAAGCCAAATAGAATGCCATAGGCATAACAAACAGCCAGAACAAACTTCCAGCCGAAAATTTGGATATAAAACCACTGCTCCCTCCCTCACTGCTGTTCCATGGAAGCAGTGGAGGCAAATTGCGCCCGAAGGACGCGACAATTGCTGGTGGGTCTGGAAAGTGCCTGTGTGCATACATAGCCAACCCTGGCAACAAATGCATCAACACACTGCAATCCCCAACTTCAATTGTCAGGCTTTATGGAACAAAGACCTTTCACAGTACAAAAATGACGATTTTTAGATAACATACCTTATGACATGGGGAGCAGAATTGAAAACCCAGGCACTCTGCCATGCTATTAGGGCAGCGGCAAGAGGCCCATCAGCAAGCGCATATATAGCGGCCCCAATGTATGCATTGCGGGGGGCAAAGATCAAAAATGCTGCTGTGGCCAGATTTGCCCACTGTTACAGACAACCCAGCCCCAGAATTGAGAAACTGCGAGATCTTTCTTTAATCAAAACACCAAGGCCATTGCCGTAATCGAATGCCACAAACAACGGATGCCACAATATCAAAGCCCCCAGAAGCAAATTCAAAGGCAGAACTGCATATCCAAACCAGCAGAAACCAACAGGCAAATTCGTGCAGATAATATCATGTTGTACACAACAACCTCGAGGCTCATACGCAGAGCTCCCAAACACAAATTCCAGATGCATATTGTGCGCCCCGGCAATCACTACAAAACCTAATGACAGAAAATGATAACTTACATAGCAGAAGTCCAGCAAGAAGAAGTCCCACTTTTGCCGATGAAAGTGGTACGCGCGCCATGGTAGAGCTATGACAAGGAAGAGCAGAAAGATTGAAGGTAAAATCCACGGTTGAGCTCCAGCCACGAAGAGCAAGCCCCCAAATAACAGAGTGCCACCAGCATGAAACTTTGCTTCCTGCTTCGAGCCAACCTCCTTAAGAATTTTGCTTACATCAGGAGCTTCAAGAAGAGGCGATGCTTTTGCGCTCTCACGAGCCGCTGTAGCCGCTTGCTGCGCCGCTGCGAACTTCAGGTACTTCAAGACCTTCAATTTAGCGTCCGTGCTCGATTGCTGCGCATTTCGGAATCCCTTTTTTACGGTATCCACAGAAGAGCTCAAACGTTCGGCGTTGGCGGATAGGACTCGTACTGTGAGTGACGAGTCTTTCCACTCCCTAAATGGCGTCGCTCGGGCTACAGAGTCCTTTTCTAGAAGTCGACGTCTTCGACGCCGTATATCCCTTCCACACTCACTTATGGAGCGGGAGGCCATCCTGTCGGCCTCCGGCCTACAAAATTATCATCGCAAACACCACTTTACGCCGGTGGGCCAAGCAGTATGGTGCCGTTGATGATCAGCTGCGGACTCGGTTCTTACATTAGTAGCATCTGGTGCTACTGCTCCCGGGAGTACCAGTCACAAGGGAATCTGATCCGTTACTACGTGACTCGCAGCTTCATTCCGGGGTCCGGAAAAGGCCAGTCCCGGACTGGCAGTCCGGATAGTGGCTGTTGTCCGTCGTCCGTGCTGCTACTAGCATGAGCTGCCGAGCAGCCTGCTAGCCTAGCAGTGCTAGGCCCTAGCTACTGGACATCGCCAAAGCCAGGCTAGGGCTTGAGGCCAAACCCTACATCGTTTCCATCTTCTCCGGCACCGCAGGTGGACCACGACCGCTGCTGCTCGATACAAATTCTAGCTGTCTCTTCGAAAGACGCTTTGGTACGCAGAAGCTTGTGTCTTCTACTGCACAAGCCACAAGTATACAGCCTTTTGGGCGTGAACGTTTTAACTGTGTAGGTTTGCTAGTTCCAAAACTGCTTGGACTATGGAGTTGGCAGCTCCTAATCTGCAGCGCAACCACGAGGTTGAAATTGAGGCTGATGAAGATCAACCGGGACCATGGCCTGTGGAAAAGCTACAAGTATGCATTTGACGAAAGTGCTGGCATGGGTTGGCATTTTCTCTTACTAAGACCGATAGCACTGTCCTTCGCAGGAGCTCGGCATTGCCGCTGCAGACATTAAGAAGCTTAAAGAGGGAGGAATACATACAGTCGAGGCTGTTGCTCACCAAACAAAACGAGACTTATGCTCAATAAAAGGACTCAGTGAAGCAAAGGTCGCGAAGATGCAGCAGGAAGGTACTTAACATTAGGATGCTTTTGCGTGGAAAGCTCCCTTTTAGACTGGCCCCAGCAGTGTAGCCACGTAATATCGATGGTGCGGTGCAGCTTGGAAGTTGGTGCCTATGGGCTTCACGACAGCAAGCATTGTTGCAGAACAGCGGGGAGACATTATACAAATAACAACTGGGTGCAAAGAACTTGACAGCATTCTTGAAGGTGCCGATTTGCTTGAAAATGCACGGAGATGTCCTAATGCAGCCATTAACAATACTTTTGATTTATAGGAGGGCTAGAAACAGGATCTATTACAGAGCTTTATGGCGAGTTTCGGTGTGGCAAGACACAGTTGTGTCATACACTGTGCGTCACATGTCAGGTGGGCTTTTGCTACGTCCTTGCTTTAAGTCATAAATCTGGTCCACATTCCAGGCCTTAGATTGGCCCAAAACCTTTGATATGGGAGCGCTAACCTGTAATCATGGTCATGCTGAGACGAACTTTGTTATTATCTGCAGTTGCCAGTTGACATGGGGGGAGCAGAGGGAAAAGCTATGTATATCGATACTGAGGGAACATTCCGTCCACAAAGACTAATGCAGATAGCAGAAAGGTACGAAACAGCTGCCATTTTATTTTTAATTTTAATTTTTTTTGGGGGGGGGGCGGGTAGTCTATACCACAATACTCAAAAATTGTGGTGATCGCAGATACGGTCTGAATCCTCACGATGTTTTGGACAATGTGGCATATGCTCGAGCACATAATACAGATCATCAAGGCCAGCTTCTTATGCAGGCAGCATCAATGATGGCAGATGCCCGATTTGCACTTATTGTGGTAGACAGTGTCACAGCTTTGTACAGAACTGAATTTAATGGGCGAGGGGAGTTGTCAGCAAGGCAAATACATTTGGGACGTTTCCTACGCAGCTTGCAGCGACTAGCTGACGAGTTTGGCGCAGCCATAATTGTCACAAATCAGGTTAGTTGTTACTCTTCCTAGGATGCTGCACGTCACGGGCTCTGGAAAGCTTATTCCACATGAACCAGGAGAGAAATTTGACAGCCTGTCTGGCTTACAGGTCGTTGCAGCAAATCTGGACGGAGGTAGCATGTTTGCTGGGCCCAGTGTCAAGCCCATTGGGGGCAACATCATGGCACACGCCAGCACTACCCGCCTCTGGCTCAAGAAAGGACGGGCCGAGAACAGAACAGTCAAGATTGTCGCATCTCCTTCTCTGCCAGAGAGGGATGCAACTTTTGCCATTGGTCCAGAAGGGGTTTGCGACGCAAAAGACTGACTTGAAGTTGGAGTTGGGCACACTGCTTTGCAACACTTCCATAAAAAGCACCAGATGACTTCACATCTAACGCAAAGGGCGGCCATAAATGACATCATGAATTGACATTAGCCTGGAGTATCCACAAGCATAACTTTGCATTGCATTGCTGTTGTACTTCCCTGCACCCTGTCAGCAACCGTTTACACATGCATGAAATGTCTCAGACCAAGGTGGTTTGTTTAGATGGCTAGTAATCATCCCCCCTCGATAGGACTTCTTTTCTTGTCGGATGAAGGTAGAGGGTGTGCTCGAATTGAGCGACATAGGAACCCTTCACATCGCATAAAGGTGGGTATGGATCCACTATGCCTGTGTCGCACAGGTTTTTCAGTGCCATTTGGTACTTAGTCTCCCCAAGTCGATCCAAGAATCTGCGAATTCCACCAACAACCCTTCAATAAAGCAGTTGCTAACACAACTTAATTTGAGATTGTGTACAAAAATGTACAGACCTTTTGCAGAATGCCAGGGTGCCAAAATTCCGATCAATCGTTCCAAGCAGGGCTTTCGCGCGAGGTAGCCGCAATGGAACGTGTCCAACATTGAAGTTTTTCATGTAATGGCTAGTCTCGAGGTCCTCCCGGACATAACCTTTTCCTGTCACCCCAATGCTTCAATATTTAGATTGTATTTGCTGGGCATCATATGTTACAGTTTAGTGCAAGAAGAACCCAGCAGACCTTCCATACCTGTTGTGCCAAAAGTTTCAACTGCAAAGAACTCGCCCTCTTCCATCTTGGTTGCTTCCCCGCCTTTCACGATAGGAATGCTCTTCCCTGCATGTATTTGATAGGGTCCAATAGAGTGGCCGTTCAAGTTTCGAACACTCTTGACCTGATATGTCTTCCCATCTAGATCCACTTCATATGATTCCATGACTTCCTGGATCGCTGCTCCAATATCGCATAGCCGTACATCCACGCCTGCCTCTTTGATGCCTATATCAACCCTCATGGCATCTTGTCAATATCGATGACTGGCTCTTGCTCACGTACATGAAGATGCACTTCAAAGTTCACGTACCATGCATTCATGAAATGTCTGACCCTGACAAAGACCATGACACTTTAACCAAATGTCTTTGATGCTGGCAGTGTAAGAAAGCGTGTTACACAGAACTCCATGCAATCCAAACATTGACAATGTCAGTGTACCGAACACAATGCGAAACAAATAGTCCCAACAGACCACTCCCTAATTTCTTCAAAACCAGGGATATTTGTTAAGAAAATTCTCTTACCTGTATTGGTTGCTTCTTGAACAGCCTTCAGCAATGGATCATATTTTGGATTGAAGGCCACTGTTAAGGCACTGTCAACAATGCGGCCATTAATCTGTGTTCCAAAATCTGTAGATGCCAGCCAACGAGCAGCCGAGTCATTGTTGAATATTGCTGTCTCAGGCTTCCATTATTAGTGAAGCACTACAAAAATAACTTAGCGCAGGCTGATCATCTTTGCTGGGACTACCACCCGATCAACATGAGACACACCTTCCCATCGCACAACAATCAGGGCGCATGTAGGGGGAAAGAACACTCGGTGCACTGGGCACACCTCCGCCGCGGGGGGGGGGGGGGGGGGAGAGAATGCATTACTGGACTTCCCCTAAATGCATTCTGGGTTTCTGGAACTCCTCATGGCATAACCAGGTCCTTATATATTCACCTGTATGTTGACTCACATATCACCCAGTACCCTCATCAATTGTGAGCATATCACTTCTGTTGCCACCAGGAGCAGCTGGACAGAAAGATGGGAATGTGTGTTAAACTGGCTCTCGAAGTGCATGGTGAATCAAATTATCGATATTAGGATGGTATCAAACCTAAGGGTAGCCTACCCAACTTCATGACATCATCATACTGCAACACCGTCTTGTCCCCAGCATTTGGAGTCCAATGAGCGGCTACGTAATTCAGGCTGCAACCAGTGGGAAAGGCAATGCCAGCCTCCATCCCATTCTCCTTGATCAAAAGACGAACGCTGTTTTCCAGAGTCTCGCAAAGCTCCGTCATCAGGATTCCAGGTTTGGCAATTTTATGAATATAGGCGCGCACCTGCACATCAAGCACATCCTGGCGTCCCAAACAAATCCAGTACATATTTGCCTCTGTATGGTGTTTAAGCAATGTGTGTCAAGTACGTATCTCTTTATTGCTTGCCCCCTCGTGTTCTTCCCCACATTTCAATCCACCCAGACCCATCAGCTGCTTTATCCATCCTCCACTGTCTTTATCCCTCCCCTAATTTCCCTCAAACTCTCTTACCTCTAATCCTGGACCCTCCACCACATCCAAACTACGCGGTCCAATGACTGCAGACTCTCAAGATTTACACAGCTGACACAATATAAACTTGTACTTCAGCATAATGTTCAGGAACCCCTGGCATGCAATCTCACCTGTCGATGGACCTCAGCGGCTTGCCTGACTTCATTGATCATGTCATGCTGCAGCCTCTCTAACTCTCTTTTCTCCTCAGAGGTCTCCCTCCATCTCTGACTGCACGAATACCCACAGGCCTGTCAGCTTTGCGTCAAGAGGAAGCGCAGATAGCACAGCTTGATAGGCTAACAATACCAAGCAAAGACTCATGCATCAGAATAGAGTCTTCTCCTTAATGGGTCACACAAGAGGAAATCAAAATTACACTATTGAACAGAGTAATCAAATACAAAAACAACAGTCCTAAAGCGCCATCACGGCTGGTGGAAATACAGGATGGGTTGCAGACAAAGAACCTACTCATGTTTGTAGGATTGCCACTCCCCTTCAGGAAATATGCCCCCAGGATAAAAATCCCAAACAGGCACTGTAGGTGGTTCTGTTTGGAGCGGAGCTGTAGGCTTCTTACCTGCACAACAAGATTTGCTAAATGAATGCCTAAAACTTGCCAGAACAACAGCAAGAGACCTGTCATGTTGACCGACTTACAATGATCCGCCCTCAACAGCAAAAGCAACAATGCTAAACATCACAAAATATAAAGCCACATTTTTAAACATTACAGATTTCAACGGTTTTTATGCAAACGTTTATTGATCGTGTTGATAATTTGTGGGAACAGCAGCATTTAGAAAACCTTTGCTCTTTTTCTTCTTCTTCTTATTGTTGTTAGCAACATCCTTATCTTGCTCTCCATTCTCATCCTCAGGAGGCCTTAAGCCATCAGGAACCGAATGCACTGCTTCGGTGTTCAGCTCGTTTGGATGTGTGCTTGTTACACACCCATTGCTCTGAACTTGGCACCCAGTAGCTACAGGCTCTACAACTCCATTTGAAGAAGCGTCATAAAGCCCTGTACCCACAAGCCTGTCAGAGTAAATTCAACCACAGCACTTGGGTGTCAGAAGTGCACCTACCTATTGCTCCAGATTAACGAGGGACTTGCACAACAAATAAATAAGACAGTCTTACCCTAAAAATTTTGAAGACCATTTTCCTGCAGTACTTTACCAAAGGTGAATGTTTTCAACAAGAAGGGCCTAAACTAACCATTTTCTTGCTCGAGAGTCACACAAACACTTGCTATCGCGAGGGGCCCACACCACTATCGTTCATTAGCGCTTTCTTGTCTGCAGCAACTTTTTTCTTCTGCTTTTTCTTTTGGCTTTTCGATAAATTATTAGCACTTACCTGTGCAGCCCATACCACTTCAGTGCAAGTACATGAACTTGAAATTGACTAGCCGGGCTTGGGGTTGGCTACAAAAAGCAGTTCCCACAGAATCATCTGCGCTACTTGTACATGTGCACGCCAAACTGATCCGCAAACGCACCTCCAAAACTTCCTGTTCTTCTGCATGTGCAGTGATCTCGTTCTGTTGTGCTTGTCCGTCCTCTTGCCCCATGATGTGGGTACAAATACCCCACTTAGGTATACAAAAAGAAAAGTTATCGTCCGCTGAGAGACTCCACTAAAGATATGTCGCGTCGCGACGGCGTGGAGCTGTTCATCTCCTGCACGTGGTACACAATGGCAACTGAACCTGGCAGCAATCGGGACCGGCACCTGCGGGCCCAATGCGGTGCCGGGCCGGGCCCGGCAGGGGGGTGGGCCACTGGCCCACCCCCACTGGGATCCCAACTGGGTGGGCAAGGGGCGCCTCCCGTACGGCTCGGCTGAAGTTTTTAGAAAGATTTTGCATGTGCGTATCTCCCGCGGCCAATTGGCAGTCGCATTGTCGATCTCGCTGTGGTGACGCCCAGCAGTAGCACCGACATAACATTAGTTACTTTGATATACCAAAGTTTCTCCTGTGCCTTTCAGGGAGGCAGTATATGTGGTGATATGATGTCCCCAGTTGTCTCTTTTAGCTTGCCTCATCGGTGCTTTCGGAGTCACGTTTGCGAACGAAGTTATCGTGTGAGTGATATCTGCATTGGTTGAATGCGATGTATCATATGATGGTTTCATGTTCATGATGAAATGCAATTTTGGGTCTTTTTGCAGGCCGTGGTGGTACCTCGTTGTACATCGGCCAACAGTAAGCCGCCAGGGCGAAACTGTCCCAAACGACTAGAGGACACGAAGATAACCCTGACTTCACCGGTATCTTTGTGCTTAGTATCTCTCTTAGGTCATTGATTAAAATTTGCAAAGCTTGTTTGTTCTAAAAAACGGAAGTCGAGTTCCGAGTGGTGCAGTTGTCCAACCTTGTTCTGAGCATGATTTGACGAATGTACTTCATTTCAAGCTTAACGCCGACACATGTGTGATCTCATTGCAAACTGAAACGTCTTAACTTTTTCGAGGTGTTGGGCAGTTTTCTGAAAGAGTTAAGGGCGCCGCGAGGGAGCGAGAGGCAGGGGCGGCCGGGAAAAGCACCGTCTCCTGGGGTCTTGCTGGGCTCTTGCCACTTTTAGTGGCAAATAATGCAACCGCGGAAACAGAAGTGCCGGTCGTTCTATTCGGCCTTTCGCCGATAGAGACGGTTCTGCTGTTTGCTCCCGTTACTCTCTATGGGGTTTTCTGGGTTTATCGAAGCGCTATCAATCCCCAAGCCAAGGTAAATACCGTAATCCATCTCTTTATTCAAGTCAGATTTTGACTTTGCATTTATGTGGCTGAGTTATGCTGGTGGTGGTATCTTGCAGCTGGTGGACTTTCTGTTCATTGCTGCCGCAGTCGTGATCGTGCTCAATATTGTATCCATTATTGTATTCCGTGTACGGATTTTCTGAGCATTGGCAGACTGGATGCTCATAACCAGCAAGGGGTGGGGTGCACATCCACTGGCAAGGCTTGGCAAGCCTATACATCTGACGCCTATCGAGCAAATGAACCCGTGACTTGCGATTCCTCTCTCCTCTGGGTTAAGGTGTAAAGATACATACAAGATTGGTGTAGAGTGGAACTCCGTCAATAGTGTTTGGGTAAATATCATGGTAAATGCTGTGTACATGTAAAATAGTCTTGGGAAACTTGGGGCAGTGGATAATGGTGCAGACACTTCATTGTCAGCAGACTTGATTAGACAGCTGTTTTTGCATAATTAGTTGTCTATGTCCTCTTGGAGTAGGGATTTTTTTGAAAACTGTAATGCTAGAGTGGCTGGTACAAGGCTTAAATGTGCCTTCACACTTCTCATCGGAGCCTTAGGCACCAGCACCAAAAGGCCCACGCAAATTTTTCACTATCTGTGCAAGGTGTGGTCCACAACAGCATGAAGGAATTGGCTAGTGGTTTCACCAGGCCCCATGCAAGGCCTGGACCCCATGGCTGCAGCACTTCATTGGACAATGTGGCATGCAGATAACATGCAAGTGGTGCATTTACATTGTTGCCTGGTTAAATTGAAGTAACCCAGCGTCATGCATATCCATGTGTCGTGTGAAGTATTGAGCCACACAGAGCCTATCAACCCCTGAAAGAATGGGTAGCAACATGCAAGTTGGCATGACCTCCTTCAGTTGACACGACCACAACTTTTTGATGGTTACCTAAGCCGATGCCAAGACAGTTGAAAATGAAGTCCGAATTATCTGTATGGTTGAAGGAAAGACATAGGTAATCATCAACCAGTTGTAATAATTTGGATTTCATGTTCCATTTTCTCGGCGTCAGCTATGGTCTGAAGAGTACCTATGTAAGGGAGGACCAGGGGCTGGCTCATTGATGTGCCATTAACTCTTGTTGCTGACTCTTGGTCCACCACGTTGGTCGAAGTTTGACAGATTTTTCAGTTTCACGTCGCTGTAGACTCTTGTATGCTGCCCTCTCACTCCATCATCTGTAAATATTTATCCAATCAGACCTTCCTCGTCTTGTTTCAGGTACCTATCCAGTCCGGGTTTGTAATAACCGTGCAATGCAGCACACTTGGCGCTTCAAGGACTATCCTTTCTGACTTCAAGGGTTATTTGCCATTATATTTAGACGAGCATGAATTGACGATAGTGGGCACAAAAGAGCCCGCCCTTCGTTTCCATACCAGGTTTCCAGTGGTTGTTCCCATCCCCCCCCCCCCCCCCCCTGGTAACTGCCTTGCTAGCACGCGCTCTCGCCATCAGAGCTTGCAAAGCCTTCGCTTAGAAACATATGGTGTGCGGTTAGGATAGGCTTCACTCTGAATATTAAACATAGTGCTGCCCTAGGAACATATTGCCCTAACAATGTAATGCTTGCTTACATCCTGCTTTAATGTTTGTTGCCTCGCACCTGGGAACTTCAGACATGCCTCCAGACGTGCCATTTAAGTACTTGCGTTTACAACCTGCAATTCCAAGGGAAGCAAACCAGTACTAACTCCCATACTCGGATCGTCCTCAATGATGATGCGTCATCATCATCCTCGCCACCACAATTGACTGGGGGCAATAGAACTCGAGTGTTTTAGGTTCCAATCTTCGAGTCTCACATTCCAAAAAGCAGGACCACAGAGCTAGACTTGCGAAGCATACAGAAGGTATACCTGCAGTTCCTAAAAAAACAAATATCTACCAATGCACTTGATAAGTCCATTCGCAACATTGGCGAGAATGTATAGAAGCAAGTGCACTTAAATGAGATGAGCAGACAATGCTCTTATACGCTTGCCGTCTTGGGCACTTGCCAGACTTATGGCCCACGGCTGCCTTTCTCTTAGGAACCAACGGATCTTCTATGCATGGAAGCGTCCATGGTATAGGATGATTTGATGGTTTTTATGCGGACCTTCGAGCTCTTGTGGGGTACAAGACAACCCCTATGTCGGAGAACCGTCCACAAACTTTGCATCAACAAAAGCATAAAACTAAACCCATGTACTTGGCAATAACGTGGACAATCACTGCAAACCACTCCCTACAAACACGCAAAGGTTCCTTCAGAGATCTGTCCTACCGGTCGTGAGTATACACTTGTGCAGCAATGTTACCTCTCCCAATTTACAAAGGCATCGTCCGATTGGTCAGCTATTCACGAAAACAATGTTTTATCAATTGAAAGATCCAAGCGGTCAAGTAGGACTGAGAAGCTGTTCAGCAAGACAAAGAGAATCTCGTACAAGCAACATGCATCCTCAAGAAGCTTCATTTGAAGATCAAGAGTGAAGCCTATCCTAATCTCACACCATAAATCCGGCATGCGGGTACCCGGAATCTAGGGGCCAGTGAAAAGAAAGCTTCATTTTATAATCAAGAATGAAGCCTACACACCCTGACAGGGCTACCCCCAATACAACCCCTCTTAACCCATCGACTGCATCGGCTAAGCGAGGACATGTACCATGGCACGGCCAGTCTGTATGAAAGAACTGCCGAGCCGACTTCGATTTGAACATGATACAGAAGTGGGCTCTCTGGTATCCACTGTGGAGCTCAGTCCCACACCGAACACGCCTATGTAATGCATCAAAAGACCTGATACAGGAGCACTTATGTCAGGAGGCCGCAATACAGTTTGTCTGACCTTTCCACATGTACATATTCATCTGAAACATGTATCCCTCCCGTCAGAATGCCCCTGAGAGTTTGACACCCTTACCCATCGAATTACGCCTTCCAGAATATCTGTCGCAAAGGTCTCAACTGGCTGCAACAGAAAAGGCACACCTAGAGAAGCAGATGGGAAACCTCAACCTACACCCACACCTAGATGCTTTGGTCAGAGATCCCATGCACACTTTGCAGAGGCAGGACTTGATGCCAATCTCGATCGATATGCCATAGTGCACATCCACGGAGCACCAATCGCCATCTATGGAGGGTTGGATCGGCAAAACCTAGCCAAATCTTCATCTGTGGTTTGAGTTGCGGCAACCCTAACAAACGGCAGTGAGTTCATGGCACTATGCACAGGCAGGGTTTCGCCAATCTCAATCAACATGGCCTAGTGCACATCCAAAGACCAATGGTGCAGCCAATTAGCCATATATGGAGGGGTTTGTTGGCAAAACTAGCCAAACCTGCATATGTGGCTTGAGTTGCACCAACAATAGCAAACGGAAGAAAGCCTACGCCAAGATGCAGAGGCAGGGGCTAGCAGCAATATCAACTTAACATGGCTCAGTGCACAATCAAGGAGCAATGGTGCACCATATAGCCAACTATCAAAGGTGTGATCGGCACATAAAGTAGCCAAGTAGCCTTCATCCGTGGTTTGGGTTGCAGCAACACTAGCAAACGGCAGGCTACTAATCTGATGGAAGGAAAGTGCGTGCTCGATCCTAAAACACCAATAAGAAGTGCCCGGCTTGTCCCAACCTATAAAGGGAGATGCTTCAAATATCTTAACTTGCATACCAGCAACAGGTATTAGCTACGACCACGAATTTTACCACTCCCCAGCCCAAGCCTAACCCACGCCATTCCCATCCACTCCCCCACAACCACATCAGACTTCTGTTTATGATCACAATGCGAGGCATATATGCATTCCAAGTCTACCATGTCCCAACTCCTGGACAGCGAGCATAGCTGCAAGCCAACCGACAAAATTTGTACAGAAGACAGGGCTCTTTCGAGTCTTTTCGTTATCTTCAAAGGGACAGCTTTAAACTTCCCACATGAAGGAGCTCAGGACACTGGGAGCCTTGCAGTGATTACCAGGACAACTACATGCTCATGCCTGCTTGACAGGCAACAGGCAGTGTGCATGTCAACGGACCACTGCAGGTGTGGTGGGAACTGGGCTTGGACCTAGATTCTCTTTCAAACCTTGTAGGATACCCATAGTACGCCACTGCTGACAAATTTGACTAGTTTCCTCCCGTCATGCAGGTGCAATCCTCTCCTCCTCTGGCTTAAGTGGACTGTGTGCGTCGCTCAGAGGCCAGCTGCTGGAAAGGATCAGGTTGGCCTCCCGAATGAGTCAGCCCCGGCAGCAGTGAATCGTCCGGCGCCTTAGTCGGCATCCCAAGCCTGGTCCCCATCCACTGTCAGTTATCCAGCAAAAGCAACAGCTTTGACAATTCGCAACTTCTGTCAAAACTGACCATCAAAACAGGTTCCTCAACATTGTTCCTCAACATTGTATCTGGTTGCCCAGGCCTTCCACTACAAGCACTGTGAACGTATCATTGTAGAAAAGTTGAAACCTTCGGCAAGAGGCGGCAGTCCTTTACAGACTTTGCAAATGGAATGAAACTGTTCAACATGACAACCAATACAACGATGGCACTCACAATAGAACGGATCATGGGGGAAGTCGCTCAGGGCCAAGTAAGTAAGAACGTAACACATGAATGCACCGAGGGACATCTGCAAAAGTGTGAGGATTTGCTCTAGTGACCCGGAAAATCTGTGCAGCAGATTCCCTATACGTCAAGCTTAGCACAACACTATGATGGGCCAACACAGTGAAAGAAGAGTGGCACATACTCCCAGTAGGCCATATACATCTCATGTACACAGGCACCAGTAATGATTTATGTGACAAATAACCATTACTATATTAACTCCACTTACGTCCCACGTAATTCTGAGACACAAGCATTGCCATTCACAAGAAAATCCCTTACTCTACGTAAACACAAAACACGTGGCAGGAACTATTGAAAGGAGCTAATGCCACCAGGAGAAATGACAATAAGCTGCAAAATCCACATCCTCGTGATCAAGATCTGGAATTCAGAGATGACGAGCATCAGGAACAAAGCAAAGTCTTCTCTGCTACTCCTTTCTGGGAGAGGAAAGAATGAAAAAGCCATGAACAGGAAGGGGGTATAGGAATGATGGCTTGACTCACCTGTCAGCAAAGAATGCATCCCATTCGGCTGGGGGACTAGCCCCTTGCTCTGTGCCCGGGGTAGCACTTGAAGTGTCAACAACAACGGGGGGGTGAAGAGGCTTGGGTGGTCCTGCTTCTACAGCTGATGCAATGTCAAGGTTTCCCTGCGCGTTGACAGATGAAATCTCATGGCCCAACTTGGGTTCAAATGCAACAGGCGCTTCCGGCAGAGGTGGCAGCTGTTGGCTCAGACCTGGCAATGTCTCGACTGCCACATGAGGTCCTTCCTTTACTGCCACCCCTGGCACCCCAGCATCCACTGTGGGATACAAGGTTCCCAGGCCTCCTTGGGGACCCTGGTTCGAGACGGGAGCCCTGGCATCTTCTGTAACTGCGCTCTCATTAGCAGCCTTTTCGGCTCCCTCGGACAAAGTCCGACCCCGCTCCCCTCGCGACTTGGGCCCTTTGGGAGATTTGGGTGAGGACCGCAAGGCCTCCTGCGCAATGGCCGCAAAAGCATCCTCGGCTGGTTGTTGCACGCTCGGAACAGCCGAAAAGGTGGTGGAAGCTGCTCCCTGTGCCATGCTTGGAAAGAACGTGGAGGCCTGAAAAGCCGAGGTCCCTGGCGCAGAGAATCCATAAGGCTCTTGGTGTGGCTGTAATGGGGCCATAAATGCTGTCCCAGGAGGTCCACAGAGTTGAGCACTTGATCCAGCAGCTGCTGGTGCTTGCGTGGACGTATGAGCAAATGCTGAGGGCCCAAAAGGGGAAGGCTCTGATGAGCCAGTTGTGGAAGGCGCAAGTAACTGCTGGCTGTTTGACGGCCCTGGAAATGAACCCTCTTCACCTTTCATGCATGCGCCTTTGCATGGCTTGAAAGCAGGACGTCATATCCTCAAACCATGCCATTGGAGGTTTGCGGAAAGGGGCTAGACGAATAGGGCAAGCACAGATGCTATCAATACAACCGTCCTCCACCAAGGCATTTGTTTGGTAGATACCACCAAATGCACTTAGACCACTGTTTGGCCTTTTTGGGGTGTTTTTCCTGTTAGATTATTTTGAAAATTTTGGTAGAAATGAGACTTGTACACGTACCTGCACTTGTACCTGCGTTATTACAACTGCTTGCGGTCCCATGAATCCCTCGGCTTTGCCTCGGGTTTTCGAAAAATCCCCTGGTACCTCGAAGCCGGTGGAATTATTCCGCTTGTACCATCCCGATCCCCATATAGCGGTGGTCTAACTAATACATATCCCTACTCTATCCGCATCTCCATGTTGCCTAAGTCTTGCTCGGCAGGCACATCCAAACGAATGTTGAAGGGAGGGCACATGGAGGAGCAAATCTATCGCAGCTGATGGTAAAGAAGTGGGACTGTGCGCTTACACGGGAACGGGCAAAAACCCATTAGGGGAAAAATACCCCAGGCCCCAGCCCCCCAACGACGGCGAGCACGCTGCCCCGACTTCCCCAACCACACTTCCCACCCCCCCCCCCACACCACACCCACACACCCACAACCCCCCCCCCACACACACACACACACACACATTTGGGGAGAAGAGAGAATGGGAAGGGAGGAAGGGGGGGGGGAGCGAGGGAGGGACGGGGGAACGGACAGATAGGGGGCGAGCGAAGAGGGGAGAGAAAACAGGGGAAAGACCGCGAAAGAGAGGTAAAGAATTACTTCTAGGATCACCAGCAACATGTCCCCTGTCTCCACTAGCACCTCCCATGGACACGACATGATCTGAAAAATGACTTTGAGGGCCCAGACAGCCCTGTGTAAGATCACAAAGGCTATAGACCCACCCGCCCACCCCCCCCCCCCGGGTTGCTTTGCAAAAGGGGGGTGGGTGGGTAAGTTGCACATGTAAGGCAGAGAACCCCACCATAAAACAAATTGTTTATGTTGCTTGCCGCAAAGGGGTTCCCCGTGGTATGTACAGGTGCACGAATGCTGAACGGATCCTGCACTGGATGGACAGGTTGTGGATTTGGGACTGCTGGCGATGGCGCCACATACATTGCGTCTAAAGCCTTGACACCAACCCCACATTGATCGTCAGTTCCACATTCCTGGCACAGCAGATATAAGGATACCACGTTCTCCCAGAACACGCACGCACGGAAAGAGAGAGAGAGCGGTGGGAGAGAGGAGAAGAGAGGAGGGGGGGGGGCATGTGTAGAAAGAGAGAAGACCGGGGCGGAGAGGTGGCCAAGAGGGGGGGAGGAAGGGGGGAAGGCGAGAGAAAGAGGGGTGGGGGGGAAGAGAGGAAGGGGGGGGAGAGAGAGGGAGGAAGGGAGGGAGAGACAGAGGGAGAGAGAGGGGAGGGTGAGAGGGAGAGGGAGAGAGAGAGGGAGAGAGAGAGAGAGGGGGGGGGGGAGGAAGAGAGAGAGAGAGAGAGAGAGAGAGAGAGAGAGAGAGAGAGAGAGAGAGAGAGAGAGAGAGAGAGAGAGAGAGAGAGAGAGAGAGAGAGAGAGAGAGAGAGAGAGAGAGAGAGAGAGAGAGAGAGAGAGAGAGCACGCCAGACCCGATGCATGCACTCACAACTGTGCACTTGTGCAAGTCATGCAATTTAATCCGCAAAGGCAATACGGATTTTCCCTCGAAGAAGTACAACTGCACGGGTTCAAGACAGCTTCCATCGAAACAACGACAAAACGAATGCCCTCAGCATTGTAACTCACACCCTCCACGGGTCCGAAGCCATAGCTGCAAATGTGCAAACATTCAATCACATTGCAAGCCAAAACAACTATTGCTCAAAAAGTTAATCGAGCTTGCCAAGCCAAGCGATAATCATCATGTCCCACGCTACATGTTATACAACCTAGATGTGTTTGCAAAATTTTTGTCTTATACGATTGAAAGATAACAACAGGATTGATAAGAACGCAAGCAAAAAAAGCCGTGCTCTTACTTCTTGCAGCTCTGCTACAGCATCCAATGGAGAAACAGGCAACAATGGAGATGGCTCGAAGGCAACTGCAAGAGCTGGTCCAGCTGGTGGTGCTGCCACCGAAGCATTTGCAGCCTGAGGCTCTCCCAAAGTAACAGTCCTGGGTGCTGGGGCGGGTGTTGGTCCTGCTTCAGCAGATAGGACGATCTGGGACAGCCACACAGCCACATTTCCCAATCAGCAACGGAGTCATATACTCTATGGTACACCCTCATCAACATTCCACACCCATACCCATGTGGACGCTAAACATTAAAAAGAGAAATTGAATGCATGCAGCTTGCATACGAAGGAGTACATTCCCTCTCCATTACATGCATGAACGGGTAAAAATGCATGCCCTTCTGAAAAGGGCAGGAGCACTGATGACAAGCTTATGCTCACAGACACACAGGTCACAACAATATCCCCGTGGCCCCCTCAAGCCAATGCGATCCTCAAAGATCACAAAAAGAGAACTTTGTTCTCTTGATGAACTTGCACTGCTCCACATGCTAAGAAACCACGATGAGGGATCAAGATTTATCCGACTAAAGATTATCAAGTTGTCTACATCAAGAACCTACAACCTATGGTTCGACACCACGACATCACTAAAATGAGGAGGTTTGCCCTGAGGTCAGGAAGCTCTGGGCCTGCCACTCCGTCCAATCTCCCCCTCCGCCCTCCCTTCGGAGCCGGATGTGTGCACTTCTCCTGTCCCTCCCAACCCCCCCTCCCCAGCCCCCCGTCTTTGCTATCTCAACCCCTTTTCTCTCCCTCCCGCACCCCACCTCTCATTGCGCATGAGCATATCTGCAAGGCGCAATCGGCAAGCCCGTGTCCAAGTTGGCCGGCTCCAACACAGCAATCCACATCTGACTCAACCCTCTGGCAGGCTCCATCCTTCAAGCAAGATCGATGATAAGAGGTCATTGCCTCAGATGACCCCTCCACACAATCAAAAGATTCAAATCCCTCTCCACAATGAAATCTTATCTCCATGACATCTTTTGCCCCTTACTATGCCTATGGTTCCACATCCTAGCAGGCCTAAGACTTTTGAAGTTTGGCAGCGCAGAAAACACCTCTTCTTGCATTGCCACAGCGTTGTTCATGATATCAACAGCCTCCAGTGCCCGGGTGGTCAGGACAGGGGCAGCCTCCTCATCGGAGCCTGCCAGCTGGGCCAGCACACGCTCCATCACCGTGCGGAAGGCTGCCACATCCGTTGCCAGCTTCTGCATCTGCTCCTTGACGCGTGCTTTTTCAGCACTGTCCGCACTCCCGCTGCTGTACCTTATCAACAGCTCCTGCGGATAGCCCAAGCCCAAATCACCCGGATGCAGCCTATTCCATTGCTGCTACTCTCAAACCTTGCTTCTCCCTGCACCGGCACCCCTCCCCCCACCACACACACACACATACACACAGCCCGAGGGGGGGCGGGGAGAGAAGGGGAGAGAAGAGGGAAGGGAGAGGAGGGAGAGGGAGAGGGAAGAGGGCACGAACGGGAAACAGAGAGATGGCACGAAGCGAAAGAGATAAGAGAGAGACATCCAGAGACAACGAAGTGAGGGAGGGAGGGAGCAACAAAGAGAGAGCGCGAGAAAGAGAGAGAAGGGGGGGGAGGGAGAGGAGGAGGGAGGGAGAGAGAGGGGGAGAGGGGGAGGGAGGGAGAGAGAGGGAGAGGGAGGGGGGGAGGGAGGGAGGGAGGGAGGGAGGGAGAGAGAGAGAGACAGAGAGAGAGAGAGAGAGAGAGAGAGAGAGAGAGAGAGAGAGAGAGAGAGAGAGAGAGAGAGAGAGAGAGAGAGAGAGAGAGAGAGAGAGAGAGAGAGAGAGAGAGCGCGCGCACAACAAATGAACAACTCTTCGTTGCCATCTCACTTCGTGGGCCAGGCCCAGAAAGCCGTCAAGGGGAACATGCATACCTCACATATACTCATATTCACAAAGGTATGGTTGTGTCTTCAAATGTGTATTCATGTACGTATTTGTGTGTGAACATGTGTGCTTTTCTATGTGTGTAGGCGTTTGCGCATGCATGAGTGGGTTTTCATGTGTGCAAATTTGTGCGGCTATGTGTATGTATGGAGAGTGTGCGTGTGTGTCCGTGTCCGTGTGTGTATGTGTGTGTGTGTGTGTATGTGTGTGTGTGTGTGTGTGTGTGTGTGTGTGTGTGTGTGTGTGTGTGTGTGTGTGTTTGTGTGTGTTGTGGTTGTAAGAGGGAGGGTGAGGATGGGGAGAAGGGAGGCAACTCAGACAGAGGACGGGAGAGGAGCAGGGCGAGGAGGCAGAGAAGAAAAACGGGGGTCGGTGGGGGTGGGGGGTGGGGGCAGCAGGTAGAATAAGAAAGGATAAAGTGGCAACAATGTTGCTTGAAAAACATCTCACAGAGTTGTGCTCTGCTTCTAAAACTGTCCTTGTACACCACATCATCATTTGCCACCTAATAGGTTTGTTTCCTCACCTGCATGCGGTCTGCATATGTCGTGGCATTTCCAATGCCCTTTTCTGTAGCAGCTTTCAAGGCCTCCCACCTCTGGGCTTTGGTCGCAACGGGCCCATCCCCATGCCCATGCGCATGCCCATGCCCATGCCCATGCCCATGCCCATGATGGCCCATCCCATGACCAACCTGGCCCCTGTACCCCACACTGTCCATAACCCTGACAGGCTTAATGCTCTGCTCAAGAACAAGGTTGCAATGACACACTGGCACGGGGACATGGATACGGACACAGAAACGGACACGGACACGGACACGGACACGGACACGGACACACACACACACACACACACACACACACACACACACACACACACACACACACACACACACACACACACACACACACACACACACACGCGCGCGCGCGCGCACACGCGCGCGTGTGCAGACAAGTAAAACTTGAAAAAAGTGTTTACTCCCCATAAACTGGGGAGTAAACACCAGAGCACTACGTGAATTACACAAATCGTGATGTCACCCCCTGTTTCCAGGAACCTTTCTTTCCCCCTCACCTCTCCCTCCCTTCCCCCGGCCCTTTCTCTGCCCCCTTATTTCTTTCCCTCTATCTCCCGACCTCTCCCAGGGAAACATTAACCACAGGGTAAGCCTGTGCACAGCATAAGGCAAAAATGATGGGCCACCTACCCGCCATACATTTCGCCTCCCACATTGTAGTTGTGGAGGAGTTCATATGCTGCCTGCTTAGCCTGCTGCTGAGAATGCAAATCATTCCCATACCTGCAAAAAGAAGGTGGGAAACCAATTATAAGCCAATGCACCCTATGCCAAAGCTGGAGGCCAACCAGTTTATGACATTCTTTTATATTGGCGCTGGTCCAGGATCCGTGCAAATACTGCCCCTTCAAATATCAGATCAACTTCGGATAGCAAGAATGACAATTTCAGAGCTTAGGCTGGAAAGGCTGAGCACAGGCTTTCAGCAGCTCCTCAGGCTGGAAATTCACTATAGATGCGGTTTTGAGTATGTCCACAACCCCTTTGACACATCATGGAACAAAGACCCAAAGTCCACAATCATCCATGCCAGATTACAACTGCCACAGTATACACTGGGGATGTGAATACTGCTATCGGCTCAATTGTTGGAAAGAACAGATGATTGCATTCATCAGTCGCATCATTGATTTGTGAATAGTGCACAACAACCCTAGTCTGTCAATTGCGTCCGAAATTCTGGCGGTCTCACCTTCACAGATGTACAGAGGCACAAGAGAAATTTTGTCAAAGCTTTTCCCACCATATTCTAATGCATGCGTATTTTAGCTGGTCTGTAGTCGATATAGGGAAGAGAAGGTCAACCACGGAAGATAGTTCCAAACAATCGGAAACGACAATAAAGCACCCAGACTGAAACAAAGAGGCCATCATCGCATATTACGCCTCGAAATCCACCAACTTACAACACATAGGGCAAAATACTGGAGAGTGATAGAAAGATGCCCAGCTTCTCCCAACAAACCACCAACAGAACCCTCCTTTCACCATGTTGATACGCACTGATTATCACACGCCTCTTTTAGGCAATCCACAAGCAAGGAGAGTTTGTTGTCCCTTGGCCAGAACCCATGGGGACAAAGTGGCGACACCTGTTCATGGGAGTGGATGCAATTGTTGCAATCTCCGCAAAAATTTGAGACCTTACTGGGGCCAAAGCATGTTCACACTCCATCAAAAGCTGCACATGCACAAACCTGCCATTCAGAGACGTATTGGCAACACAGCTGGCATGTAGCAATGGATCGTGGTAGCCCACCTGGCGGATGAGAACAATAGCGAGGTACACTTTGTGGGGATTCTTTTGCCCCAACCTCCCTTTTATAACTGACAAGATCTCCTGGAGAAGGCCGCACTTACTCAGATACTTTGCGTGAAAATTTAAAAACAGAATCAGGAGACTAATGTGTCCCAGCTGGCGTTCAACCTCCCTGCAGAAACTCACCTGAGGAGAACATCGGTGGCTGTTTATCACCTGAACAACCTGGATAACAACCAAAAAAGCTTTGAATCGCAAACATAAGCCTAGCCACAACTTCCTGGCACTCAACCTGACATGCAGGAGCTCGTGGGACGCTCATCGTTACATAAGCAACCCTAATAAGCACAGCCTTCGACACAGGAGATCCAACCTGGGAGTTCAAGTCTGGGTCAGGGGCGTTCAGTGTTTTAGCTGTTGCCATCTGGCACGTAGCTTCCAGGCTTGTTCCACGAAATCCATCTTTACCGGGCGTGAGGGCCTTCACGATCGACTTCATCCTCCCTTCAGCAATAAGGTCACCGTCGGGCTATGGGTTACCTCTCCATCAGGCGCAGAGAGGACAACAAACTGGTCGTGAGCTTCACAGAATTCTCTTAACTCTTAACTGGTCAACAAATCAAAGGACATGGATGTCTCCGCATCAACCAGAGAATATTGCATAGAAGTCCCATCACCTCGAACACCTAGACACCCTGGGCTCCCAATTACTCTCAGCAAATTGTTGGTGGATTATCAGTGCTGAAATTTCAAATATATCTTGGATGCCGGTTCGCTGTTCACATAGTGACCGAGTACCAGCTTGGGAAACCGAAGATTGGTATTGTACCCACCAGGGCCACATGGTGCATGTGAGTGCTTTCCACGCGGGTCGGATGCGGGAGGTCGATCCAAGTTTCTTCCATTGGACGCAGCCCATTCGGAAGCTGAAATAGCACTTCTTCTCATTGTTTCATGCCTTTCAACTTGTACTTCAGCACCCTTTATTGTTCTGTGTTCAGTGTCAGTTTGCAGTGTAAGTGGTATGAGAGGTTCTGGACTGCTGTTTGCCTTGCACTGCAGTAACTGAAGCTGATGGGGTGCCCTCTCGTGCCTACTCTGTCGTTTCCAGAGCCTTATGTCTGGGAAACCTTTTAAATTTTGCTTACCCAATCCAACAAAGTTTTCTTTACATGGCACATCAGGCACCTAACCCTTACGGGTACAGTGAGCAGCAAGGACAAGTAGGGCACCTGTTGTGATCTTTTGCGGGCTAGGAATGTTGAATTAACTAAACATTAAGTTGGTAAATGCTGGTTGCAGTGGGAAGGATCCGCAGCTTATTATGCCCAGCAATATCATTACCCCCAATATGCAGGAGCGCAGCAAAATTGGTACCAGCATCAACATGCAAATGGTGTTCAATACCCTGGGAATACATTTCAAGCCCCTCAGTATTCCACCAATCAAACCCAATTTGCCCCGCAAGCAGACTCAGGTCCACCACAGGCGCCCCCTCCACCAGAGGAACCACCACCCCCTCCCCCGGGCACCGACGCACCTGAAGCTCCAGCACAAGAGCATGAGAATCCACAACAGGAGTTAGCCCCACCACTGCCAGATCAACCACCACCGCCACCTCTTCCTCCCCAGGTCAGCTTTATCAGTGTAACACTTGAATGTGGTCACACTTTTCACTGAGGAGTGATCTGTGATGAATTGTGGTTTGCAGCAACCTTATGGCGACTATTCAACACAGGCTCAAGGTTTCCAACATGCCCAGAGCAATCCTTATCCATATCCTTACCAGACCGGTCAGCAAGCGTGGACAAACTACGCACCCCAACCGGGAGCTTGGCCAGCACAAGCACATTATGGTGCGCAAGCATTGTTGCAGAGGAAACTGTGAGATTTTCTTCACCTTATCCGCATGGTGCGTGCAAGCCGCATTGAAGGATATAGACAGGGAGAAACATAGAAAAGGGTAGGGTAGGGAAGACTCACTGGTTTGCGTTCGATGCATAATGCTGCTAAGAGTGTCGTTATGCAAGGCAAGGGTCTGATTTGGGAGGCGCAGGAGGAAACCCTGCTGGATGGCAGCCATACCCGCAGCAGGTGCAGGGGCCACCTATACCCTACGAAAAGTAAGGCTCCACACTCCATGAAGTGCACCCGGTGTCACGATAGAGATGGCAGATGAATTTGCAGTGTTGCCTTCATGAGTATCTTGCTGGCATGCTTACACCTGACTTTATTCTGGGGATTCATTGGGATTTTTGGGTTCGCGCTGCAGCTACGTATCCTATCAGCAAGCTCCCCAAGCAGGGTACCCATCTGGCCACCAGGCGAATGGATCGGTAGTGCAAACCACAGGTTGATACAGTCCTTAGAATCTTGCGTCCTGAGGGGCTTCTGCCTCCCAACTCTGTTGTACCACAGCATCTACTCAAATTTGTGATTGCTGTGATTTAGTTGTGAGGCTGCAGAGCGGCACGATTAGGTCTAACTCCCTTCTTATCCTCTTTCCTTCCTGTTTGGTCTCTCTTTTTTCTTTTTTTTTTTTTTTTTTCCGGAGTTCATATCCCACAAAAGAGTGATGACGGCGTGTGTCTCTGTGTTTCTTTCCTTCTTTTTTTTGGGGGGGTGGGGGGGGGGGAGAGCATCGCATGCAGTGTTCCTCCCAGCAGAATGTTGCCCATGGTGCCTGTTTTCGCTGTGGGTGATTGCGAGTCTAAGAGTCTTTTGAATGTGTTGGTGCACCTGTCTGCGGCTCCTGTCTAAATCACACCGTGAAGCTGCAACAGGGCAGCCAACAGTGCCGGCAAGTGCACCAGCATCGACCCCGCAGTATTCTCCAGCCCCATGGGAGCAATCAAAAGCGAGTCATGTGTTGGTCCCTGAGCAGCAACCCCCAAATTCTAGGCCCACCACATTCCAGTCTGCCCCAGTTGCAGCTCAAAGACCCCCTGCGGCAGGGCAACGGCAGATTGGGACTTTTGCAATCAGGCCAAAAATGAGCAAAGCAGCTCAGCTGGCCCAATCGCAAGGTCTGCAGAAGCCTGGGCCAGCGTTCTTGAAGGTTCCTGACAGGCAGCAGCCTGAAGTTCCAGCACCAGTTCCCCAACCACCTGCTCCTGCTGCAGCTGCTAGCGGGAAGGAAACCTGGCCTGCAGCGCTGCGGGACTGGGTGAGAAGAGCTTTTGATGAATCTAGGGAAGCAGACAAGTCGGGCTTGCATGAGGTCCTCAAGAAGATTATAACAGAAGCCCAAGAGAAGGGTGAACTTTGGTCAAGAGATTGGGCAAGCGTGCCTCTTCCTGGTAGCCTACCTATTAAAGAGCCACCATGGGTGCCGTATGGCAAGAGGTTCGCCCCCTCTTAGCAAATATCCCTGCAGAAGGTTGTGGCCATAGGCATCCTGATAGATTTTGTTTTGCCTCTTTGCCTGCTTATCTGGCTTGCAATTCTGGGTTTGATTTACGAAGGTCCCCTCTCTTTACACCCTCTCCATGGGCTTCTCCCGCACGCCCCGACCTCTCTCTTGCTCTCTTCTCGCTCTACTCTCTCAAGCTTCCTGTCAGAGTGTGGCCCAGGAGCTTGCAGGGTAACTGAAACTTCAGGGTCTGCAGGCCTTGATAAGGCTTTGGTTGCAGTGGTGTGTGCTAACTGTTTCTTCCCATTTTGCATTGGGTATAGCGGTGGGTGGAGTCTACGCCCTCTTGCCGTGCCTCCGTCCCCTCCGCGGGGGCTGTGTGTTCGAAAGAGAGACACACACGCGCGCCTGTGCACCCCGCGTAGGGGGTGCACACACACACACACACACGCACGCACAAACACACACGTACGCACACACAGAGAGGGGGGCGGGCTTAGCGCTTCAATTTATTTTTTGTGGATGCTGTAGGCCATCTAGCATGGACATCACAGTACGCTGTGATGTGCAGTGAAAGCCCCTTATGAAAGGCCCACCCTGTCTTGAGTGAGCCGTGGACACACGATAGGAATGTGCTCGCAGAGGATCTGATAGACCAATTCGACTTTCTCTTGACAGGGACAAGAGAAGCCCATTACAGGCCCGAGTGGTGAAAGGTCGTTATGTGCACCGGCGCTATAACAGTCGTAGCCCCTCCCGTTCAAGATCTCGATCCTGGTCCAGAGGTCGGACACGTTCTCGCTCAGGGTCTTACACGCGCTCAAGATCACGCTCGCGATCAAGGTCATCTTCTCAAGATGCCCCCAGATCCTACCACAGATCTTATAAGCCGTCGCCAAAGAAGCCTTTTGTCAGCCCTGGCAGAGGAAAGTGGAAGAAAGGAAAGAAAAAACTCCCACCTCTAAATGCAGCAGATCCTCGATTAAGTGACTCTCGCATGGCAGATCGTGCTGGACGATTTGCTGAGTCACCATCAAAAAGGAAATCTGGAATTCCGGTAAGGCTCATGGTGCTTGCTATTGTAACAGTGTTGTAGCCTCCTGTGGGCCACAAATTTGCTCGCCCTGCAGATGGTTTGGCTCTTTTCAATGGGCTTCTAATATGTATAGCACATGGGTTGGGCGGTTTCTTTGTGGGTTGGAAGTGCACAAATAGTGGAAGTTGCAGCTTGGATCTTGTAGATCATAGGCACTAAGAGGTTAGGGGAGAGGGGGCCCTGTGGATGCATTCAAGTAGTTTACCCAAGTTCCCACCTTAGCTGCAATGAGAGCCATCTATGCGTGATCACCAAGAGCATGAATATGCTGAAAGTCACCCCTCCCTTGTCTTACCTTCCCCTTTCCCCCCATGGGGTGTTGTACCCAAGCTGAAAGCCGTGGAAGCTTGTTTTGCTTGCATCCTTGTATCTGGTAATGACCTGGTATCAGATAGGGATGTGGATTGCTCGACATCTCCTGTTGAGTATGGGCAAGAAGAACATCGAGTGGTATTGGAGAGACTTAATGGCCCTGTACAGAAATTGGGGTGGATGTCTGCAGGAAGACTCAAAAGACCAGTGGGCGGCGACAGGCCGCAAACAGAAGGTGGCTGCAATGATGGAGGAATCCATTGAAGACATTGATTGGGACACGCTGCTGGTGAAAGGCACAAGTGAGGCTTTGGAGAAGAGCTACTTCAGGCTGACTTCTGCACCAGACCCCAGCACCGTTCGGCCAGAGCCGGTCTTGGAGAAAGCGCTTGCACGATTGGTGGGACTTATCCGGGCAAAGTCTGTGTCTTCGTATTTCTACATTGAAGACCAATTTAAGGGTATGCGCCAGGATTGCACAGTTCAGCATTTGCGCAGCGAGTTAACTGGCCGAATCTATGAAGCGCACGCACGGGCTGCCTTGGAGTACGGGGATTTCGCAGGCTACAACCAGGTATTAGGAGCAACCATTGGGTTGCGACGAATCCTCCTACGGTTGCCCTTGAAAAAGTCATATCGTAAAAATGCAACGTGCCAAACTTCTGCTTTCTATCTCTCCCGCAATTTGGCCTACCCTCCCCTTTTCCCCCTCAAAAATAGAAAGAAAGACTGCTGCAATAGAATTTTTTATCTATGCATGGTTACTGACGAGGGGTCATTTGCAGGTTTTCCTCGGAAATTCGGTGGCCTTGATCCCATTGAACTGTGTTTGAGACCGGTCATTTTTGGTTTGGTTGCACATTGTCTTGTACTGACAAGGCCGATCGCAGGTGTCATTGTAATCCCTTTCTTGTCGGGGTTTATTTGGACATTAGCCCTTGTCTGCGTTAGGGGCTGATGCCTTGCAGGGGCCATGTGTTGATTGGGTGGCTTCGGCTGGTTAACAGTGTCAGACACAACTGGATGTGCTGTATCGGGAGGGGATCCTGGGCTGCCAGCAGGAGTTCCTGGCTTACCGGATTCTCTACCAGACAGTTCATTCCAAGCATGGAGAAGCTTCGTCCTTGCTGAAAACTTTGAAAAATGCTGCTAAGGTGGGTGCTATCTTTGATAGTTTTGTTGGAGAGGGAGCGGGGGTTAGGAAGGGAGGGGGAGTTCGGATTTTCTTTGCAATGTCCACACACTTGATGGTGGTTACTTTTTCGCATGCTGTCAGGCTCTGAAGGTGGTGGACCCCTTTTTCATGCAGATTGCAGGTGCCTTGGTTACCCATGCCCTACAGGTACGGTGTGCAGTGTACTGCGACGACATCCCAGCTTTTTTCAGGCTGTATCGGCAGGCACCTGCGATGGGACGTGCCCTGCTTGATAAGTATCTCCCAGAGTTCCGGTTTCGTGCACTTAACATCCTTGTCCGAGCATATCGTCCAACTCTTCCCGTGAGCTTTGTGGCTAAATTGCTGGGGTTTTCTCTTGTGGCTGGGGATGAGAGTTACCTTCCTGGCCACCCTGCAGAGGCGAATCACGTCACTCTTCCTGGCTGTTCTACAGCTGTCTTTACAGGGAAGCACTTACCCAAGGTAATCAATAATACAGATTTTCAGGTTGGCGTATTAGGTATTCGGGATTTGTTGTGTTGAAAAGCACCTTGAGATGGGGCCTTAGTCCTTTGCGAGTGAGCCCTCTTGGTTAAGAAGGATAGCGGCTGCAATTTCGAAAGGGCAGTGCGGGACTTTGCACATCCTACCATGCTTGCCATTCTTGCACAAGTTCCCCAAGCATACTCAACCATACAATCTATGGGCGGGCATGTGGTTTCGCTCACCTCCTATCTCGTTTTGCTGACTGTCTCTGCTGCACCCCCTATGCCATGCCCCTCTCGGGCTGTCCCCCCCCCCCCCCCCCAAATTCCTAATCCAGTATCGCTCAAATCATATGCTCACACCCCTTCCAATCTGCACTCATGTACGCAAGCATACACACACAGGCTGAGGGAAGGGTTGCAGATACTGATGAGAGTCTCACCGTGGTAAGAGGGGGGGAGGGGGGCGATGCTCCCCCAGTGGTGCAAATGGGCAGGGGTGTGCTTCGCTGTTGTTTTCTTTCTCTGTATATTTTTTTGGGTGAGGTCACTGCTGATTCTTAGCCATACCGTACGTGCTGCAATCATCATGGTGGGGGTGTTTCCCTTACGTGGTCTTGTTCTGGTCCATTTGTTCGAGGCTTCAACTTCTATAGGCCTTCCAGCGCTGCTGCCTTTGAAGATCTGACTAGAGTGTGTCTGTGAGTTTGTGTGGATGTTGTGATTTATGTCTTGCATGTTTGCAGGATCCAACTGTTGGAGATGCGGAGTGTTTGACCTGGCTGCAACAACATGGGGCATCCACGATTGTCAAAGGAATTGGTGCGCCAGTGTTGACCTGCCTTGATTTGTTAATGTCTCACATTTTGGCTCTGGGTACCCCATGTGGTCCATGAAATTTATGGTTAATGTGCTGTACAGAAGGGACTTTGCAAATAAATTCATATCATTTTATCAGTGTTTCACCCACAGTGTCTTTAGCGTGGCGTCCCCTGCCGTTTGTTGTGCAGTCACTGTGATCACAGTGGGTCCTTGCAAGGGTTGGTTGGATTAGAGATGGTCCTTTCAACTTTGTGGGCTTAAGGTATGCTTCCGCCACAGGTGATGCATCAGATGCGATCCTTGATTGCAAGGCCAGCGCTGGTAGTCTGAGCGTTCCGGAGGATGATGCGGCAGTTGCACACGGTGATGCGAACCTGGCCATCGATGACTTCTTGAAGAATGCATTCCTTTAAATCCTCACCAATATCTCATGCTATTTTGATGCGGCATTGTGCTTTATTCGATTCTGTTTCCTATGTGTTTTTGCCATGCTTTGATTTTTGAGTTTGCATAAACTGGATTCTGTTTAGCAGTGCTTCAGGCAGTATAAGCAGTGCAGTTTTAGCTATGCTTCGTGCAGTATTGGGAGAAGTATGCGGCCATGCAGCTGCACTAGGAGAGGTAATGATTTCGAAGATTGTCCGTATGCAGTAACTTGAAGATTGATCAGCGGGGCATCCTTTTGGACTTGTTCACCCATGATAGTTTGAGCTCATCCACACCCTTCTTCATAATGCTCAAGTGTTCAACTTCAGCATACACTAATACGCTAATGAATTTAACTACATGTCTGAAATGTATGATAGTGAGTAATTATGAGAGGATGAAGGTTGGCATGGGTCGATATACCTTGCGCAGTTTGAGTTTGGAAGATATTCGATGCTGTGCCCCTCACATAATTGATTGTTGTCTTTGCTCTTGTGCATTTTGTATAGCAGTTAGAAAAGGCCCGCTTTTAGGGACTTCAGCATGGACAGGCCACATTTAAAGGCGTATGCTTGAATTTTCGAAGGGTTTTGGAGGGTGGTAGTGGGTCCCTCCTGAGTGGACTTTGTTTCCATCCCTCTGTATGGTGTGGCAGTTGCTGATTTGTTGCATGAGTATCAGACGAGTGTTAACGTTGTGGTGAACACGTTCTGTACCTGGAAGACCCAGGCAATCTGTATGTGCTCAGTATTTAAAAAGTACGGAGTAGGGGTTGTCCTGATGTTGTGCTGGAACCGAGTGTCAGAGGAGCCTTGAAGTATTTGTAAACGCTCCCGGTAATGTAAAACCCCGGGCAATCTATGTGTGTATACTATCATTAAGTCGGAAATCTGTCTGGCACTATCCTGCTATAGGTGGATGTGTTGTGTCTGTCATGGGTGTTAGGGATTGTTGGTTCAACCAGGGCCGAGCCTTTTCTCACTTGAAGGATTTTTGTGCGTCTAAGACCGTTTGAAACCCGCGAAGTGAATGCAGGGATGGTGCAAGGCATTTGAAGAGAACGCACAACTCATTTCCATACATTAAGGTTGTGGTTCTTTGTTGATCTGTGGAGAGTGTCAATCAACTTCCCTGTAGAACTCATGCCGAGTGTCAAGAGCAGCCTGGCTACTTTGCTGATTAACTTTACACTCACTCACTCAGTGCCTTAGGTGATCAGATAAGGCAGGCCCACCAGTAGGTAGGTCGCCCAACCCTCACTGTGACAAATTGCACTTCAAAAAGCCCGGCGAGGGTCATTTATACCACACCCAACGGTCAGAAATGAAAGCACGCAAGCCTGGATCAGCAATTCACCCTGCAAGGTACGAACGGGAGCGGGGTGTGGGAGTCTCTGACATGTTCCGCCTACAAAACAAACGTTTTCACGGTGATCTGTGTTCCTTCTCAGGTTTGTTCTTGAGAGTATCCGTTTGGGTAAGCAATAATTCCTTCCTAAATGTGAAGGTGACCGTTGGGTGTGGTATAAATGAACGTCAGGGTGTGGGTCTCGTGTGTTATATTGGACTCATGCAGAGTTCAGTCAAGGTGTTTCTTTGGTTTCAATGACCGCTTCAAACTCGAATAAGCTTGAGGATGCCGTGCCTGGTCCCCAGAGGTGCCAGCTTGATGATCAGCAGTGCCACTTCTCCTCTGACCTGCACGTCACTTGTGTCACCCAGACAGACAGCTGCCCCAAAGGGGGCTACGTTCTGGGGCTCTTGCCTTGCAATGCCCATTTGCGGAACCTTGCAGATGGCTGCCAGCCTCAACCGTCAATCCTAGCCCCTGACTCCACATTGCTACCTATGAAGGCCCTGATTTGAGAAGGTAGGAAAACCACGCACAACCCACGAATCCCTACTTCATGGATTCCTGGCCAGCACGCACAACTGTATGCCAGTGAAAGCCTTGCCAGGTTGGGTGACCACCGTGAATGGCTTAAATGCCTTGCCTGTCGGGAGAATTCCATGGATACAAGGCTGTGCCAGTTTTTCATTGCAATACACAGCACACCATGACCTCAAAGAGTTGTGCCGCCGCCTTCATTTTCATATCTACCGCCGTCTTTCCTGATTGCTGCAAGTGCTCTTGCTACCGAGGAAGCTAGATTTCAGGGGCCCTTCAGTCCCAGGCACTCCTGGGGGCTTCTGCTTGGTCACAGCTCCCCGCTCAGGCATCGTGGCCATAAATCATGCTTCTTATCCCCTCCTTTTCTAGGATCCCCGGCTGTTTTGCCTGGGGGGTTTATGGAGAAGCCGCCGGCGACTGGACTGCATGGCACCTACAGTCCACTCCAGTTCGTTTAATATAAAGAGTGAAGCCTTTTCTAACCGCACCAGTTCATTTTCAGAAAGAATGCCATATCTGCCCAAGCCTAATTTGCTCTTTGATGTACGCACCAGAAATGTGGAAATTTACCGGCTGTACCAGGAAAGTTAGGGGAAATTGCATCAGGCTTCCTCGAGATGAGTTTCACGCACCAAACTATATCTTAATGTGCACGTGAAAGTTCAAAACTGATTTAAAGGGAAAAGTGAAAGGGGGGAGGGGAATGTAATATTGGACGACCTCTGGCATACCCATTCAAATTTGCCTTCGGCGGCGCATGGCAGGTTGTCACAGGAAACCAATAAGATTACTGTCTTTGACAGCAGTAATCAACCCACATGGAGCCGGCTAGGCTCCACCTGAAAAGTTGCCGCCGCGTGACTGTTAAAAGGGTTGGTTTTACTATTGCTCGGGCAGTGGGTCAGCAGCTTGCCACTCGGTTGCCCTTTTGGGGTGGGGAGTTGGGTTTCTAAGGTTAGGTTGTGGTTTCAGGTTTTTGGTAACGTGAATGGTTGTTATCAATGAAGTCGAAAGTTATAACCGGTTGGATGTTTGGCCAGGATGGTACGTGTGCATGGGGCAGCATGTGCAGATTGTGTGATGGTGGATATCGGTTGTGACACTTTACGGGTCACACAATGTGTGTGAGTGTGTGAGTGTGTGTGTATGTGTGTGTGTGTGTGTGTGTGTGTGTGTGTGTGTGTGTGTGTGTGTGTGTGTGTGTGTGTGTGTGTGTGTGTGTGTGTGCGTGTGTGTGTGTGGGGAAAGTGTATGGCTGTATGTGCGACAGCAAGAGAGAAGTTAGACAAAATAAAGTATGGCCGAGTGTGTGCCTGAGTGTAAGCGCTTGCGTGTGTGTGTGTGTGTGTGTGTGTGTGTGTGTGTGTGTGTGTGTGTGTGTGTGTGTGTGTGTGTGTGTGTGTGTGTGTGTGTGTGTGTGTGTGTGAGTGAGAGAGAGAGGGGGGGAAGAGAGAGAGAGAGAGAGAGAGAGAGAGAGAGAGAGAGAGAGAGAGAGAGAGAGAGAGAGAGAGAGAGAGAGAGAGACAGAGACAGACAGAGAGAAAGAGAGGGGGGGGGAGAGTGGGAGCCTGTGAGCATGTGAACGAGCTTGCTTGCATTTGGAGACACGTGCATATCCATAAACCACCAGCTTTGGTGCTTGGGAGTGTGGCGCTCCCAATTGTTAGTTCAAAACTGAAGAGGCTGGCTACAGCTTGTGATCAGGCACTTATGAGCCGCCATTGCCTCCCAAGTTTCTTTCCACATTGTGACGGTTTTGCATGTACTGAATTTTGCATGCCCCGAAAGTGGTGAAAGATTAACGTTGCGTTGGGACCAATATTGCTGCCATTTTGAGACCGTTAATTTGCTGGCTGGCGGTCTTGGAATTTGTAGCCTCTACCGATGGGTTTGGGGTCTGACTCTTGCTCTTCCTGGCCTCCTTTACAGAAAATTTCATAGAGGAAGTGGGCAAACTCGTGGAATATTACTATCACGAGTTTGAACTAAGGTTTCAGGTCAGGAACGATGATTGCAGTTCTATCAAACGACCCTGGGCCGCATCTTCAACGGGCGATACAAATAAACCGGACACAATCGATCTTCCTTTTTCGAAAGTACGGTTCACGTTCCCATTTATTCCGATTAATGCGGAAATCGGTATCGAAACCGTCGAGTGTGCCCAAACCCACTATACATGCTATTGGTACGCCATAGTATGCGGCGGCGCGGAATTAAAGATCGTCCGCACGATCCGACTTTTCCCGATGCGGACTGCTAGTCCCGAAATGGCGGGTTTCGGACTCAACTTAAAAACATGGGCGACAGTTACAGTGCAACAACTCCAATGCACTGCTACAGAAACGAATAATGGCTATGCAAGCTTTTGTTTTCTCAGATTTGATCAATTTGATTGTATGGAATGAGGCGAGCACGCTTCACGAGCCCCCAGAGGTCTCGTCTGGGCTTGTCGCCACGGGAAACCGTCTTTCTTGGATGCGTTGCAATACTTGCATGTCTGCTTATTGCTCAAGCTGCTCATTTGTGGAGAGCTTCCACCAAAGATAGCACTTTAACTGCCGTCCTTTCCACGACACGGGTTGTAAGGGACAAGACAGCCATCGGGCACAAGGAACGGAAAATAACTACAAGAACTAACCTTATCATTGATGGGTTCCATCGCGATGATAAATACAGTAAGAAACTCCAGAAATCCATCTTTGATGAAGAACAAAGTGGAGAAAACGGGGACACAACGGGCCTTGATGAACAATTACAGCATGATTACGCATCCAACTCACATTCGAGGGGGAAGGCGTCTCATATCGTTGCCTCGCAAGCAACTGATGAGAATTCTCAAGGGCCCATTCTGAAGTCTGCAGAAACTTCGGTCACGGAGGGAAGCCTCCCCAAGAAAGGGATCATAGCCGCCAACTCTTCGCGTGCTCACCCTGTAAAGAAAGAATTTCAACAAGCAAAAGATATTGCAATTCCCAAGCTGTTTGATTGGGAAACTTATCTCTTGTACCAACCAGAGCTGAGAGCAGCTGGAGTTGACACAGAGAAATTAGCAAAACAGCATTACTTAGACGTTGGCCGGAGTAAGGGGTTTGTATACAAACGCCTCCGTGTAGTGATGCGTTATACAGCTTGTGGTGGCTTGATTAATCAGCAATACAGCCATATTGCCGCGTTCTCGCTTGCTGCAGTCTTGGGAGCCGAGTTGGTGTTGGCTCCTGCCGTAAAGCGTGATTCCTTTGCTCATTATTTCAGTACTTTCAAGGAGCAAAACGAAGTCAGCTGGATGGCTGCACCACTGGAATCTCTGCTAGATGTGGATGCTATTGTGCAGTACTGGGCCAACAAAAGCCTCGCTGTCCACAAGGTAAGCATCTGGGGTCTCGCGTGAAGCCACAATTCGGCGTCCAATTGTACTGCACAAAAAAAGCTCAAATTACCAGTCTTATCTCACCGGAACCTCATTCGGTAAGGCTGAACCTCAGAGTGGCATTTGTGACAAATGGAGAGGGTGGGACACTGCAGGTTCCTGGCCTTGTGCCGTTCCCCGACCTCACGCAGCCAGAAGTAGCCTTTCCCATGTACAATCAGCCAGGTGTTGATCCAGACACCATTGCAAGGCTTGAACGTGTATACTTGCAGGTATGATCCGTTTCGCAGCCTATTCACTTTACAGTCTATCCATGTCTCGGTAAGCTGGGATGTTGTTGCCTCCTACTCTTGAGAAACTCTACCTTCACCCATGCATGATTGATGCAGATGATGACCCTCTGTAATTCAGGAGGGAATGACTAACACATGCAGTGTGACTGAAAACATTGATGGACCGTTACTCCATTTGCCACATCTGAAGTTCTGTGCCAATGTGGATCAAACGTGCTTCGTTTGGGGGATGCAGAATTTGGATATGCCAGAATTGATTGAGAAGGCTAGACAAGCTGTTATTGGGCATGCTGGAAAACTTCTTAGACAGAATCCAGACAAGGACGTGGAATTCCTTGTCCTAGACTTGCCTTGTACCTTCTACATGATGCGCTCCGTTAGGTAGGTAGACTGTCAAGCATGGACTACCAAAAGGAAAATCATCCTGACCTCTTGGGAACACAACGTTTAGGGAAAACATGCGGGGCAAGGGAGAGTCTATTGCTTTCAGTTCCAATGCCAACACATCTGCAAGTTTGAAATCGAGTTCGGTATCATTATTATGGCCTTCAGCTTTGGGTCAGCATCTTCAAAATAGACTCATGATGTGTAGACCTCCATGGTGTTGAGCTTCGAAAAACATACCTTGCACTAATTTTATAAACTATCCGTGGAATGCAGTGCACTGAGAGTTGTAACGGAAGTCGCAAGAAGCCTCCGGTGGTCCCGTATGATAGAGAGCCTAGCCGCCACCGTCATACAGGGCATGCAAAATGCTTCCTCTGGACAGTACAATGCCCTGCATCTTCGCATTGAAAAAGATGCTCGTGATTGGTCTACGATCATGGGAGGCAAGCAGGTACTCCGCATAAGAGTGTATTGTTTTTGCTTGCAATCTTTTGGGCCAGGGCCCCCGGGAGGAGGGAGGGTGAGCATTGCATATCAGACGGTGTGTCCTTAAAATGCAGGTAGGAGAGTAATTGCCATACTCTTGGGAGGCTTGATCAATCTGGGTACTGACCAAGTATTTCAAAGTTGGCCTCATTAGACTCATTAGACTATTTGTAGAGAAGTCTCACACTATGTTCTGGTTTCAGGCAGTGTGGCAAAGCTATGTCCATGCTATGCGCCTTGCTGGATTCAGCAACAACACTTCTGTGTATGTGGCATCTGGCTTGCTAACTTATGGAGCTGAGCACGGTAATGCCCTCCTCGCTGCCTTTATGTAAGAAGCCGTAACTTACCAACTTCCCTTCAATTGCGGGTCGAAAGCACAAACCAGAAGGCCCGTATACTTGTACCAAGGAAGGAGGAAGGACAAATTAAATCCAGAACCAGCCATTATGGCTGAAGGGATGACGATACAATTGTCTAGGATCTTGGTCTACTACTAAGAGTTGGATGTCCCTCAAGCATTCATGTATGCCTGTTTAAAGCGATAACCACAAACCTGCAACCTGTTCACCGTCTTGCTGCCACATGAAGCGAGTAACTGATCAAACTGGGGGACGGAATCCGTCCATAAGCCAACTCACAAGGTCCAGAAGTAGAACTTTGTTGTAACTTCCCACCGAATTCAGGAATATGTTGGTCAACATGCATTTGTTCTCCTGTTACTTTTCTGTTGCAAGTATGTAGGTTGGTACCTAAATGCAAGTTGAGTCAAACACTTCTCTGGTTGACCGCAGAGATGGGCCAGATAATCAGAACCATGAAGCACCTTGGTCTCTGCAGTGAAGTCTACTATAAAGAGATGTACTTGCCAAAGGCCGAAGTTGATGGTGAGTACCAAATTCAATGTTGTTTGCCAGTTCACATTTGGGCTTCTGTTGCCAGTTTGCCCTGGAAACGTTGCTATTTCCTGCACTGTCACCATGAAAGGCACTAAAGTCGCAGACTCGAATATGCCCGTGACAGACGTTCAAATGCTGAATGTCCATTTGGTGAGTCTGCGAAACGGGAACAATGGCACGGAAACCCATAACGAGTACTGTTTTTTTTTTTTTTTTTTTTTTTTTTTTTTTTTTTTTTTTTTTGGAAGCCGGTCCCGCCATAGTTGCTGCATTCATTTCTTTTCAACTTGACTAACGACATCACTGTGGTTGATTCTACAGCATTGTGTCAAATAGAGTGATACCTTGATTCTTTGACTGCCTTGTCTTGAGCTTCCACAGCTTAGTGGCCATGACTTACTTTGCTTACTCAAACGGCCCTTGCACACAACAGTACTGATACCTGTGAGGGGGTTGTATCCACAGGCCTGAATTCAGAGCAGAAGGCTTTAGTGGACTTCTTGGTGCTTTCTAAAGGGAAGGCATTTGTCGGATTTGGGTCTTCTACCTTCAGTTTCTACCTCAGGGAGTATCGCGCGTTGGCTTCTATCCCACGCTCTTCGTCCGTCCTGGTTGATGCATCTATAATTGGCACTGATCCTTTGTTCCATTCGGCAGGCACTGTTGTTTGAGTTTCTTACTCATTCGATAGCAAGATGGATCAGAGTCCCTCAGAAAGTGCCTTTTGGCAAGTGCTTCACCATATGTTTCTTTGTCAAAAGCAGTATGGGCATGCATGGTGGATAGGTTAAGCCTGCCAGTGCATGCTCTAAATATACTCATGCTGACCCATGAGCACATGTGATGCGGTTTGACAAGCATATCTGTGCGATGCTAACACACATTGCAGCGGCATCGCTTATTAAAAACTGCGGAAACATTAGGGAAAGGGAACCTACTAGATGAGGAATTCTAAGGACATTGCAGTTACGTCGCATAGCAAAAACCCTGGAGAGGGAGTATCGATGTTGTATTAGAACAGATTCTGCGAAGCTCCACGCAAGTCAGAGGACTCGAGTGCAAGTTTCAACCGCAGGTTTTTCCCTACGATGGAAATCTGTTTGCACATCGGAAATGTTGGAAGCTCATGGACATGGCTGTCCATGGAACATGATGGAATTTTGATGGATACTTCAGGAGATGCCATGAGGAAGTCATGGCAAAGCAAGGGACAATGAGTTCTCTTTCCGGCTCAGATGTCATTTGATTTCCCGGGTGCTGTAAGTTCATGTTAACTCCACTCCAATCTGTTTCGCATGTTTCAGGTATTTTGGGTGTAGACACTGCTGGGGACATGGAGTTATTGTGAGAGTTCCGAGCACAGGTATTCCAAATATGCAGTTTTGATCCACATTAGGGGCCAGTGGCATGGAATCAAAGTGCCTGAAAGTGCATTCTTAGAAGAGTATACGTTGGCTCTCGGTGTTTTGGGTTGCACATGCGCCGCTGCTGTAGCAGTACTATTAAGCATGAGTAACTCTGAGGCGCCGGAGATAGCATGAGATACGCCAACCAAAGTTGTTCGGGGTCGTTGTTGCATCTCTAAGGTGCATACCCAAATCCACTGCCGAGGGGAGAAATGTATTCTGCACGAGTCGAAGGTAGTGCATGTGAATGTGCTCGTCTTTTTACAGCTCTGGAAATGTACTTTGATTCAGCAAAAAGGGACCTGTACAATTCACACAGTGCTTAACCTCTCTGACATGCTACTGAAGTCTCTGAAGTACTTGGAGATAGTTTCAAGCTAACTGCTGAAGTCTGTCAAGTTGTAGAGGTTTACATTTAATGCGCTGTGGACTCCCCAGTTGTTTGTGCGCATGACAGCACAAATTGCCGAGTGGCAACAGCTACTGTTTCTTGTCACATAGGGGCAAAAGTACCTGTCTTGCACACTAGAGGATCAAGTTGAAGGTACTTGATTGGGTCAAATGTCTACAGCTGTCTTGAATTATATGAATGATTTGGCCAGGATGAAGTGCAACCGGGTGTGTCGTATGGTGTTAGGCCTTCAGGTATTAGGGAGCTCAAAGTCGAGGCAAGGGAAATCAGATGTGCTCATCCGCCTGCGACGGAATGCATGTACCATATCACCTGGGTCAATAAACACGTGTAGATGGGGGGGAGGGCCACAAGGCAGTTGGCTGGCCGGGGTGCTCTGACCCCATGTCGCACTTGTCCCAACGGACGAACCAAATAAGGAAGACAAGGGGAATGGAGGACCAGTGGCGATGGGGTTGTTTTGGGGGGGGGGGGGGGGGGGCGGGGGTGACAAGGGTGGACAGAGATAAGAACCACATGGTTTCGACTGGGTAATAACTTGGGAAACCACCCGGTATGTCAGGTCAGCCGCTGGTTAAGTATCATGCTCATACTTGGACTGGACACACGATGTGGCAGCAGGGCAATTTTGACAGGAGCAGGGTGGCCACCCTGCCATGGCAGGCTTGTAAAGACTGAGACCTTGAGCATCTTTTGGGTTGCATCACCGCGGAGCCTTAGGAGTTTGCAACGTCAGTCAGGTGTCCCTCCATCCTCCTCAAAGGCTGCAGTGTTGGACAGCTTGACCATGTGCTTGTGCTCCGTATTATGTTGCTCAATACATCAACATAACTGATCTGACAATTGAGGTGGTGGAGTTTGCTGGATCTCAACCTCCGCACGCTTTGACATAACTAACCTGACAAATGAGGTTGACATGCAAATATTACTGATGATATTCGACAAAATTAAAATCACACTTCAGATATGTATGGCAGGGACCTGAAAATTGTACATGGTAGGTCCCCTTTGCAACGGAGGGTCAACAGCGACCAGGATTGTAAAGAGGGGTCGAAAACAATACACAAGTCATATGTAAATTTACAGGTCTTCTCTGAGCGTCCCAGTCACGGCACCGCCACTCCTCCACCCCTTGTTCAAGTATAGTGGAGGTAGTTGGTTCCCACCTCGGGATGCCCTTCCCACTAGATACATGCACACTCAGCTTCCTCCAGTACCAAAACAAATACAAACAAGTTTTAAAAATGCACGAATCAACTCCAAATGTCAACGAGGATAACGCAAGCTACACGTCTGCGACAGTCAACTCAGGGGCCAGATGGATACACATTGCGGCAGCAAACATTAAGGCATTCCTAGTGGACGCAGCTGTAAGTCCTCACCGCTTTGTGCAACAGTGGCCACGCTCTCAAGCCATTTGCGCCATTTCAACACGGCTTAGGCCACCAGAACCCATGCAACAATAAAGTAACATGACAAGCACATCGGTGGCCGATGGAGCGCAGGCAAGCCAGCCAAGCAAACCGCTTGTCCTAAGCAGTCCAAGCTGCAGCGTGAACAGCGCAAAATGCAGCAGTTTGCCAACAGACAGCGGGAGGAATCAAACAACGCCAAGGGTGAGGTCCCAGCGCTCCTCTCATGTAACAAGATGAGGGTGGGCTAGCAACTCTCCTATCCAGGATTTGGGGTGGCCACGGCTAGCGCCCTGGTCGTGCACTCTGAGCCAAGGCTGTTCCAAAACGAGTAACTCCGACCACATATTCTATGGTAAATGTGCTTCTAATTCTTCCTGAAGATAACTTCAACAAAAGAGGGCCGAACTGAAACAGCCAGAGGGGAAAGTCATTTGGAGGAGACCTGTGCTGCCTCGAGTGCACGTGACCTGGAGGCCCACTGCTGGGCGTCCATACGCCCCTTCTGGATCAAGCTCAACAGATCTCCTTCGGCAGCAGGAGAAAAGGCCCACTTGAGCAGCTCCCCCAGAGGAACATCAAAATCAGGGTCGTAGGTGTCGGGCGTAATCACAGTTCCCGGGAACAGTAATCTCAGCTGACGAGAGGGGAAAGGTGTCACACCCACTGTGTGCATTGCCTCTGGAGGCAGGGGCAGGAACTTAGTTAGGCCACCTGCAGACGGCCCAGGCACATGGCTCCCTCATTGCCCATGTATACTTGGCATCAAGAGTGGGTACATGCTTTGCCCGCACCGCAAGGCATGCACTAACCAAGAACCGAACACGTGTTCGGACACTGGTGCTAGGACAAGGATACATCTGCAAAGTTACTGACTAGAGGATTCCCCCCCCCCACCCCATCGCCTTCTTCATTCTGCCTGCATTTGAGAGCGTGTGTCCCTCCCTAATCCTTCCCACTCCCACTCACACCCCCCCTCTCCTCCCCCCTCTATCTATCTCTATGTCTGTCTCTCTCTCTCTCTCTCTCTCTCTCTCTCTCTCTCTCTCTCTCTCTCTCTCTCTCTCTCTCTCTCTCTCTCTCTCTCTCTCTCTCTCTCTCTCTCTCTCTCCCCCCCCCCCTCTCCCTCTCTCTCCCTCTCTCTCTCCCCCCCTCCCTCTCCCCCCCCCCCCCCTCTCTCTCTCTCTCTCTCTCTCTCTCTCTCTCTCTCTCTCTCTCTCTCTCTCTCTCTCTCTCTCTCTCTCTCTCTCTCTCTCTCTCTCCCGCACACACGCAAGCAAACAAGCAAGCACGCACGCACACACACACACACACACACACACACCACACACACACACACACACACACACACACACACACACACACACACACCCCCATCACAGGGCGGGATCTGCAGAGTCAGCTCATTCCGACTCCAAACACAGTGAAGTACAGTGTTTAAGGTTTTGCAGGGCAATCAATCCGCAAGCCCATATTCTAACACCTCTGATGACCCGCAACGTTACGGAGCATGAGGGCGGCAGAAAGTGCCCACGAGTCAAGAGACAGCTTTGGCATGCACTGACAAATGACAGAGACCACGGAGGAGGAGGGGAGGCAACGGGGGCAGGGCGCAGCAGAAAAAAGAAAGTCTCTACGAGGGTTTGTCAAAGGGTGGGTTAGTGCACCATCATAATGAAGAGTTCCACGGAAGGAGGTGAGGAGGCCGCCATCCATCCAGTACGGAATATGACACGACGTCATCAGGGCCGCTATCAAATCGTCCTGCCCCCACCCCAAATCAGGGCTCAGACTGCGCTGTATACTTTTTACGTACAGATGACTGCCTCTAATGATCAACCCTATCATGCATGACAGTCTTCATCCACATGGCACACTTCTGTGGGAAATCACATGACAGGCAGGTGCACATGCATGTGAGGAACCAAAGAGCAGGTATGTGAACAGACAAACCTGCATGACCCCTGTCATCCTACTCTTGCAGTAACTCCACCATCTGCCCTTGAACTGCACCACAGCTGGGCAAATGAAAGGATGCAGCAATCATTAGGAGAACAACTGGGCCACCAGCAGACCCACCAAAGAGTGGCTTACGGTGCGGAAATCTAGCCAATCTACAATCTTTTTGGAACTGTTCTTGATATGGGGCGTTCTTCCTTCCTCATCAACACCGTCTTGTCAGTACGGTGTGCATGCTTGAGTAGGAATCTGCAAGCACCTCTGCTCGCCACAACCCACCACATGCAAGAGCCGCCCCATTACCCACCCCCAAGCCAGGCCTGGCAGAAGCCCCTTCAACCTTTTTACTCCTGCATGCACACCTGCTCTCCTCCCCTACCTCTTCTCTCTCTCCCCCCTCCCCCCCCCCCTCTCTCTCTCACTGTGTGTGCGTGTGCGCGTGACAGAGGAGGAGAGAGGGTGTATGAAACACACACAAATACACGCGCTAACTCCCTCTCCCTCTCTCTCCCCCCCTCTCTCAAGTGCACACGTGTGTGTGTGTGTGTGTGTATCTGTTTGTGTGTGTGTTTGTTTGTGTGTGTGTGTGTGTGTGTGTGTGTATGCACGCGCGCATGCCCCCCCCCCTTGTTTCTCCCTTCCCCTGCCTCTGCCCCCCCACTCCCACACACACATACACACACACAAACACACACACACACACACACACACACGCACAACACATGCACTTGTGAGCTCATAAACACTTACCTGTGCACACATACAGTCCTGCGCGAACACTCACCATGCGCACATCACCCAACCACACTCCCACGTACGCCTCAATAGAAAAAGGAAGCAAACGAATGGAATCACTGTCACAGTGCATGCATGGTAGTGTGGATGACGTTCTGGCTTTTTTGTTGGGGGGGGGGGGGGGATTACAGAGGGTGACGTCAATGCTGGAGGACAGAGAGGGCGATGAGTGAGACTGAGCTTTTAAAAGGAGGAAGGGGAATGGCGTGTGTACAAGAAAGGAGTGCAAAAGAGAGGGGGTTCAGGGCGGAGACGGAGAGGAAGTCTGCAAGTAAGAGGAAGGCGCTGGGGCATGGAGGAAAGAGTGTGGGCAGCAGAGGGAAGCATGGGTGATGGTGAGTGCGGGGAAAGCTCCAAGGATCAAGAGAGCGGAGAATTTGGCTGCTGAAAGGAGGGCACAGAGCAGGCAGCGGGATAGAGGTCCAAGGAAAGGAGCTGGGCTGCGGGGGGATGGGGGGGTAGAAAGGCACCCGGGAATTGTAATTGGAGACTAAATAGCCCTGGGGGCGGGGCAGAGCCCGACTGACAGCCACAAAGCAAGTATCCTGGCACCTCTCGTGCGCATCCTCTGGCAAATTATCCTGTGTGCACCCATGCACGCTTTATCAGTGCACACCTCAAAAGCAACTCAGTTCTGTGCTAGACAGGCCCCAGAGAAAGCTCCTCCATACGTCAACCCAATGGAAAGTAACCAATCACCCCCTCCACCCTCTGTTTGTTGTAGACGAAAACAGAATAACAGCAATCACACCTTCCACGAATAAATGGTATGATTAGGGGAGGAACCAAACACTCAAAAGCCTGTGGGATAAGTGGGAGTTATGCAACGAATAAGCCTATGGGAGTTATGCAACGAATAGGACACCAAGACGATACTCCTAGCCTACACGCATGCTATATGCAGTCGCAATAGTTGAAGACTGGACCTACTACCAATGACACATGACAGCGCACACTGAGCTGAGACACTACTGCAATATTGCATTTTCATTGGTTACAGTGTACATCAGTGCTGCTGTGCACATGGCTAAGATTCCGTCGCCCTTTGTGCAGCACTGACTTCGTTGGCTCAGCACAATTTGAAATTTTGGGCACAGGGATCTAAACCCTGAAAACAAACTACGTCTTGAGAAAAAGACATATCGATCAAGGAGGCATCTTCGCACTCCGGAGGCTCAACGCATGTCGTGAGCACACAAACAGAACAAGCATGCACCTGACGGATGTACAGGCTGCAACGCCTCACCAGGGGCCCAGAAAATGTGCAACTGGGAGAAGGGGGCGGGGAGAAGGAATAGGGGAGAGGGGGGGGGAGGGCAGGAGGAGGAGGGCCTGGGGGGAGGGGGAGGGGAAGAGCCAGTGGGCTTTCCATTGCAAACGCCATCACTGGTTTAGAGCAGGACTTGATCGCAGCACATGGGAGCCTGTACTCCCACAAACTTATGAGGATAGTTAAGCCCCTTCTTCCCATGTGACCTGGCTGTGGGGAGCCAAAATCTAGGCCAGGTTAGGCCCATGCGTCTCAGTATGGGACTCAAGAACCTGGAGAAAACGCAGTAGCACGGAAGCGAGGCGGGTTCGAGTCCCATTGCGGCGACAGTCATCGGTGAGGCTCAGGCAAGCCTCCGTGATTTGCTGACTGGACAGGCCGCACGCAATGCAGGCGGCTATCAGGCTCCCTGCTGATGCCCCCGCCACTTTCGTCTGCTCTGCACCTCACCCGCCCCACTCCATCATTGGACAGAGAATCGCAGGAGAAGCGGCACGAAGTGAGGTTTCTGGCGAGAATCTCGAGTGCACTGAAATGCGCGCTACACATACGGACACACACACACACACACACAGTCACACACACACACACACACACACACACACACACACACACACACACACACGCACGCACACACACACACACACACACACACACAGACACACATACGCTTGCAACACACACACCCACTAATACAACGCACTCACAAGAACCGCACACACACACACACACACACACACACACACACACACACACACGCGCGCGCGCGCGCGCGCGCGCGCGCACGCACGCACCCCATACACACACAACCGCACAGTTACTTCCACAGTTGCACACACCCTTGCATGGGGGGAGGGGAGGGAGAGGGAGAGAGGGGGGGGGAGGGGGAGGAAGTGAGGGAGGGAGGGAGGGAGGGAGGGAGGGAGGGGGGGGGAGAGAGAGAGAGAGAGAGAGAGAGAGAGAGAGAGAGAGAGAGAGAGAGAGAGAGAGAGAGAGAGAGAGAGAGAGAGAGAGAGAGAGAGAGAGAGAGAGAGCCGGAGCTAGGGAGGGAGACAAAGAAGGGAGAGGAATGGAGAGAAAGCTCCTTTCCCAAAAATTGCAAAAGCTGCCAGCAAACAATCAGGAAATATGGTCCAGCAAGTAGCAATCGTCTGGAATGATTAGCAAAGAAATAGCTAAGCCATGCTAGATGCTGTTGCTGCTTGGCGGAAAGTTAGAGCCAGGTCCATATCTATTACTGGTTTTATCCAAACACTTTGTGTGTGGAAGCAAGATGAGAGGTCGAGGTTTGTGAAAGCACTATGAGCTCCACCCCAAAGCCGAGAAAAGCATCACAAGAGCTGTCGAAGGCTGCCTTACCCCTCAAGATGTTCATGTTGCGCAACTCATCAGCAACGCCAATGTAGTATGGAAACAGCAGACCTGTTTACAGCCAGAATGAACTTATCAGTACCTGAATATTGGTTCATAACGCGCTGTTAGGTGTACACATAAAAGTCCATTCGCTACCAGGCCACTGTTGCTGCACTTAATAGACAGAAATAACCATCGTGTGCTATGCAAACCCTACAACATGACACATGCTGCACAGTTGGGTGCCACCTGCCGCGCTGAATCCAAATCCCAAGGAGTTAGTTCTGACAGCCTCAGCAACCACATTTGCTTCTTCTTCCGGTGAAGGATAAGATGCGAGCTCCTCTCCTTCAGACTCGAGGCGTCTATTAGCTTTTTCCACATTTTCTGGGTCTCGTAAACGGCGAGGATCAATAACACCAACTTTAGGTCGCTTCGCCGGCACTGGCTTGGCCGCAGCGACTGGCTGCGGCCTCCACAAAGCTCGAAATGCTTTCTGAAACATACGTTAAGTTATCTTAAATTTTAACATGTGATGCTCGATGGTCAAGATATCAAGGACGGCGATTTTTAGACGTTTGGATCGCGGCAATTGATGTTATCAGTACGCCGATGCGGATAGTCTAAACAGGGAGTCGGATAATCCAGTTTATGTTTACAATATTATACAAACTCTATGCAACCAGAGTTCTAGACTATGTATGTTATTCACTTGTGCAGGTAAGTATCCTCGTCCGACGAGAGGCGTTTCAGCAAAAGCGTATCCACCAGTGGAAGTGAAAGTAACCTGGAGGTTGAATTCTTTGCTGACCCAGCCCAGGATGCAAGATACCTGCTAGGCTTGTGCTTCCTCTCTCGTGCGTATTCTTAACCGAACACCCAGGAGACGTACGGAAAGTGCACATATATTTGGCGGCCACGTCATAATTGATTTATAGGCCCCACGCCACGCGGGTATGGCCCATCACGTGATTTGCTGGGCCAAAGGGCTCAGGGTGTTCTGTAGATCCCTTCCTACTCTCTGTATCTCTGCCTTTCTACATGGGATAATGTGGGAGTGTAACTGAATCTGTATCTGTACCTCTCCTTTTCACACATGTTCGGCATGTCACTTCAAATATGAATATGCCTTATACCCGAGCATATACCCCCTTTTTTGCACTTACGTACATTCGGATGTCCATCGATGTCGACACGTGACTATTCGGGCATCGGGGGCCTGAGACTGAAATATCTCACTTTTCCTTTAAATATGAACAGAATATCAGCCTGCCTGATGTGTAGCATATCGCTTCCCCACGCATACGATCAGAGCAAAACTGCCAAGCTTCCACACTGGGCAATGGAGACTTGAGGCAAAAGTTTGTTGCATGTGTGTTGGGTGTTACGGATATGATTGTTCTACTCTCAGCTGCCAAGTGTGATATTTCCTACACGGTTACCTTGCATTACTTGAGACCTGCAGTTTTGCCAAAGCGTTGCATCTAAGGACACAAACATTCACTGAAATGTGCCCACACAGAGAGCGAACGAGGGAGAGAGGGAGGGAGAGAGGGAGGGAGGGAGGGGGAGAGAGAGCAAGAGAGAGAGAGAGAGAGAGAGAGAGAGAGAGAGAGAGAGAGAGAGAGAGAGAGAGAGAGAGAGAGAGAGAGAGAGAGAGAGAGAGAGAGAGAGCGCGAGAGAGAGAGAGAGAGCGAGAGAGAGAGGGGGGGGCCCTTCTCTGCCCGTAGGACACAGGATTTGCCGACAAGAAGCTTCCTTAAGGGTTAGCAGGATTTGAGTATCCAAAACAATAGGCATACCTAGGGGAGAAGCTTTATGTAAACGGTCAAGGAGAACCTGTATAGTAAGATTGAACAATACAGGCGAAGCAAACCCCTAGAAGACTCCTACAGCAAAGCCAAAAAATTTCCATTTTAAAGCAGACGTCTTCACTGTCACTTCATTGAGCAAATAACTGATCGTCGTAGGGAAAAAATGCAAGTCAGATTTTGGGGAAATACTCCTATATATTTTAAATACCGTTTGAGGTGCGTATTAAATAAAAGAATGACCTAACTGCCAACCTCATTGCCCAGGTAACTCGTACATCGCAATTATTCTTGTGCGCATGACTCAAAGCCGGTAGAAAATGACGTTCCATACCCAGATAGCTTGGGGGGAAAGTCCCTTTTGGGTGTGTGTCCGTGACAAAAGGAATGCCCCAACATAATTTCTCATTTTCTCGCCCCCATCTTCCTTTTTGCTGCAACATAGCTTTGAGTATGGCAGTCATGTTGAAGAACTTCTTACCCTTTACATTGCTCAACGCAGTATTCCTCATCTTAGCCGGGTGCAATACATCCTCAGATTTAAGATGAAGTAGCATCAATACCCTCACGGCCTGTGGAACGTTTTCTTCGACCGCGTGTGTGTGTGTGTGTGTGTGTGTGTGTGTGTGTGTGTGTGTGTGTGTGTGTGTGTGTGTGTGTGTGTGTGTGTGTGAGAGAGAGAGAGAGAGAGGGGGAGAGAGAGAGAGAGAGAGAGAGAGAGAGAGAGAGAGAGAGAGAGAGAGAGAGAGAGAGAGAGAGAGAGAGAGAGAGAGAGAGAGAGAGAGAGAGAGAGAGAGAGAGCGCGCGCGCGCGCACGCGAGAGTGGCTTGGACTATGACAAGCGCCAGAAGACAAACAAATTTCAATACAATCCGAAAACGTCGAAAAATGGGCTATGCCATGACAAGGAGAGGGAAGGGAGAGGCCATGTAGGGGAAGAGGCAACCACGAGCCTAACCGCAAAATCATTTGGGAGTGCGTCAAAAGCGAGGAGGGGAGGGGGGGGGGGGTCCCTTCTCTGCCCGTAGGAGTCCTACTAGGACACAGCAGTTGCCGACAAGAAGCTTCCATTAGGGTTAGCAGGATTTGAGTATCCAAAACAATAGGCATACCTAGGGGACAAGCTTTATGTAAACGGTCAAGGAGAACCTGTATAGTAAGATTGAACAATACAGGCGAAGCAAACCCCTAGAAGACTCCTACAGCAAAGTCAAAAAATTTCCATTTTAAAGCAGACGTCTTCACTTTCACTTCACTGAGCAAATAACTGATCGTCGTAGGGTAAAAATGCAAGTCAGATTTTGGGGGAATACTCCTATATATTTAGAATACCATTTGAGATGCGTTTTAAATAAGAGAATGACCTAACTGCCAACCTCATTGCCCAGGTAACTCGTACATCGCAATTATTCTTGTGCGCATGACTCAAAGCCGTTAGAAAATGACGTTCCATACCCAGATAGCTTGGGGGGAAAGTCCCTTTTGGGTGTGTGTCCGTGACAAAAGGAATGCCCCACCATAATTTCTCATTTTCCTCGCCCCCATCTTCCTTTTTGCTGCAACATAGTTTTGAGTATGGCAGTGATGTTGAAGAACTTCTTGCCCTTTACATTGCTCAACGCAGTATTCCTCATGTTAGCCGGGTGCAATACATCCTCAGACTTAAGTTAAAGTAGCATCAATACCCCCACGGCCTGTGGAACGTTTTCTTGGACCATAACATAACAACAAGGTATGAAGAATTGTGTATGTGTGTGTGTGTATGTGTGTGTGTGTGTGTGTGTGTGTGTGTGTGTGTGTGTGTGTGTGTGTGTGTGTGTGTGTGTGTGTGTGTGAGAGAGAGAGAGAGAGAGAGAGAGAGAGAGAGAGGAGAGAGAGAGAGAGAGAGAGAGAGAGAGAGAGAGAGAGAGAGAGAAGAGAGAGAGAGAGAGAGAGAGAGAGAGCGTGCGCGCACGCGAGAGTGGCTTGGACTATGACAAGCGCAAGAAGACAAACAAATTTCAATACATTCGGAAAACGTCGAAAAATGGGCTATGCCATGACAAAGAGAGGGAAGGGAGAGGCCATGTAGGGGAAGAGGCACCCACGAGCCTAACCGCAAAATCATTTGGGAGTGCGTCAAAAGCATAAGCAAAGACACGTGGCACACAACAGCTGGTCCATCAACCCTTGCGAGGGAAATAGGCAAGACAGGCGGACAGGACGAATAGCAGATACAACAAGGGCATCCACGGCATCTTAAATGAAGCCCAAACCCATAGTGGAAACAATAGCCACAGCCTATTTGCAACTCTGGCTAGCTGGCAGACGAACGACACAAACCTGGTTGCCCCATGCTTTAAGCAACACCCACGCTGCATATGGAGCCTTGGCAGCACAACTGGACATGCAAGATCCGATACTTGGACGCAAACAAGCAGCCCACACAGGTGCATTAGAACGCCTTCACAAATCTTTGGTTAATGCCCGTTGCCCAAACACTTGCTGTATATGACGAGCATCCAGGGAAGAATGTACACAGCAACAGGGGAATACATTAACAACCCAACTTAATGACCAGTGCAAAGCTGCATACACATGGGCACCTTTTTTCCTCTGCAGGAAGTATTTGCCGACAAGATCCCTTCTAAAAGCAAGTTTGGACCCCACACATCAACAACGCTCCTGGCCATCACACCCACAGTGATAATGAATTCCCCGGCGCTGGTATCTGCACTACCAATAACTAATTGACTGACGGCATTTTAAGTTTGCATGAAGAATCCTTGCCCCCGGCACCCACAACTGCAAATCAGGGTCATTGGCCATGCCAGCGTGCAGTCAAAGTCTCTTGCAAGGGCCACCACATTTGCAACCCAAATCCTTGCCCGAGGCACCCACGATCGCAACCAACATCGGTAGCCACACCACACATCATGCAGCTCATGCTGTAATCACCTTATAAGGATACTTCTCCAGCTTGCTGATCGTGGTAGCGCAAGCAGCACGACAGCGTGGCCACATGCAACTGATGCAGCTGCGTACGGAGAGGGACGGCGGGAACATCACACCCGCTGTTCTCTATTCCCTGTCAACACACTGATATTGCCAACTGCTTTTGGCGCAACAAACTGCACCGCCTTGCATGAGTTCCTGGATAGCAAACAGGTAAAAACTCTACTCATCGTCACTGTCAAAGGTGATTTTGGACGACTTTTGCGCTGGATCGACGTCTTTGAAGTGAGCGCCGTAAAGTTTGTTCTCCTTCTTCTTGACTGTGGACCCGAAACGCAGGAGCTCCGGGGGAATGGGCTGCCCCGCCTCCCTCAGAACGTTCATCAACTCCC